>JXCR01133738.1:3013-19347 GCA_002079205.1 Phalaenopsis hybrid cultivar
GACAACGACTTTAAACACACAAAAACATAACTTCAAACATAGAACTTAATTCCATTCTTCATTAGAAGGAACAAATTCATGTCTTTCATTAGTCTCTCCTGGGGCAACTAGAATATAAAGTTGATAAAACGGACAGTGGTGACGTGCTCTGATGCAATCTTCTTCAATCCACTTTTACTTAAGAAACATCTCCTTATTCACTTCCTCTATATAACTAGTGTGGCTAAATTGTATTTTTAATTGCCATCCAATATGCTTAAGATGTGCTTGAATCTCTAATACCTTAGTTTCCAGTACGTATATGGTATTTTCAATTTTGTTGATCTTCTCTGATATCCCTTTAATACTAACGACTAAGTGACCAGAGAAAAATATGTTGAGATTTTCATACCTATTTTATACTATTTTTGATAATATTGCATTTTAAAGTAATGTATTTTTGATGTTTTGTTGTAGGAATGATGAAATAGGAGCAAAAAGATGCAAAAAGGAGCAAATTTGGAGCGAAAAGGGCCAACATGTGAAGAATTGAACTAGGGCGCCAACGGCGCCATCGACCCCGCCGACGATGAGATTTTCCCGAGACTCTAGAATTAATTCATTAAGAAGGTCCGCCAACGGCGCCCTCGAGGCTGCCGACGGCGAGTTCGGCGGTTATGTCCAACTAGGCTTTGGATGAGGACAAATTTTGAAGGGATGTTTAGGAAACTCTTGGGAAAGCTCATCCACAACATTAAAAGAAGACTTTGGCCGAAAATAAAGAGGAGGCTCAAAATTGAAGTGTGGAAAAAGTGTAGAGAGTCTAAATTGTGAGGAATTCTTTGAGAGATTGTAAGAGTGGAGGGAAAGTGAGAGATTTCTTTCCGTAGAGTGTAACAATTGTGAGGAATTCTTCAAGAGATTGTAAGAGTGGAGGGAAAGTGAGAGATTTCTTCCTCCTCCCACTTTGAAGAGGAATTCTGTGTGCTGTAAAGAAAGGAAGAGATTCAGAGGAACTTCGAGGAGGCTTCAAAGAGGAATTCTGTGTGTTGTAAAGAAAGGAAGAGATTCAGAGGAACTTTGAGGAGTTTTCTGAAGAAGAATTCTGTGTGTTGTAAAGAAAGGAAGAGATTCAGAGGAACTTCGAGGAGTTTTCTGGGAGAAATTAGAGATAAGTTTATTTATTATTGTAGTTTCTATGACTTTGATTTTATATAGGTGAAATTAGAGATAAGTTATTTACTTGTTGTAGTTTGTATGACTTTGATTTTATATATGAAGTCTTCTGAGTTTTGTTGTGATGTTGTTGTAGTTTGTATGACTTTGATTTTATATATGAATTCTGAGTTTTGTTGTGTTTTTCCTTGTGTGTTTTAAAGAAATGAAGAGATTCAGAGGAACTTCAAGGAGTGTTCTTGGGGAGAAATTAGAGATAAGTTATTTACATTGTAGTTTGTATGACTTTGATTTTATATATGAATTCCGAGTTTTGTTGTGTGTTCCCCATGAGATAAGTTTGTATAACTTTGCTTTTATATATAAGTTCTAAGTTTTGTCGTATCTTCTCCATGAGTTTAAGAGGAACTTCGAGGAGTGTTCTTGGGGAGAATTTAGAGATAAGTTATTTACTTGTTGTAGTCGTATGACTTTACTTTTATATATGAATTCTGAGTTTTGTTGTGTTTTCCCCATGAGATCTTAGTAGTTTTCTCTGTCATTCTCCTTGTCTTGAGATTTGTAAAATGGTGATTTGAATTGGTGAAGCCATGAAAATGTTTAAGAAATTGTGATAATCTTTTCACTTCGATCATAGTTTACTTTCAATCTGGCCAATTGATTTGTTAAAATATGTTGAATTCTACAACTAAAGTGAAAATTACATTCAAGTTTCAGAGAGGTCAAAGCCCTTGGAAGTTGGGTACAAATAAATAGGGAAATAAAATTATCGGGCATAGAATTGGAGATTTTAGAGTGACTGACTAAAATCCCCAATTTGGTCCTGTCGTTTGGGTGCTGAAGTGTAGATGTTAGCCCTCAGGCAAGGGGAACGTGGGAGCTCCGTAGTGAGAGCCGGTATCCTCCCAGCCTAGCTACAGATTCAGTAAACAAGTGTAGGATTAGTCAATGTTCTTTATGCCTAGACCAAAGGGTAAGGAATATGTATGCTCTTATTTGGCACAATATAATTTGAACTGATTCACTTTATCCATTCACTATAATTTCTTGACAAGCTTTCTTATATATCGAATATCACAATTACACCCTATTTTCTATCATTAGTTACTTATTAGTTATTAAAATTATCTATGAAGGATGCTTTCTTATATATTGAATATCACAATTAAACCCTACTTTATATCATTAGATATTTAGCACAATATAATTTGAACTAATTCATTTTATCCATTCACTATAATTTGGTAAAGAATAGGTATGCTCCTATTTGACACAATCTAAATTGAACTAATTCACTTTATCCATGCAATATAATTTGAACTAATTCACTTTATCCATTCACTATAATTTCTTGACAAGGAGAAGGATTCTTTCTTATATATTGAATATCACAAATTAAACCCTACTTTCTATCTTTAGTTTTTTATTAGTTACATTGAACTAATTCATTTTATCCATTCACTATAATTTCTTGACAAGGAGAATGATGCTTTCTTTAGATATTGAATATCACGTCGAACCTTCATTAGTATAATTAATTATTTAATAATTATTAAAATTACATATTTATTTCAATTAAACCCTCATTAGCATAATTAGTTATTTATGAGTTATTAAGAAAATTACATATTTATTTCAATTGTCTATTATTAACCCTAACTTTCTATCATTAGTTATTTATTAGTTATTCAAATTATTTACTTATTTCAATTGCCTATAAAACCTTCATTAGCATAATTAGTTATTTAATAGTTATTAAAATTATATATTTATTTCAATTGCCTACCCTCATTAGTGTAATTAGTTATTTAAGAGTTATTAAAATTACATATTTATTTCAATTGTCTATTAGTGACATATTAGTAAAATTAGTTATTTAAGAGTTTAAAATTACATATTTATTAAATTGCCGCACCTCTCATTAGTATATTTAGTTATTTAATAGTTATTAAAATTACATATTTATTTCATTTGCCTATTAGTGACAAATATGCAAATTGATTTTCGTTGTTGCGATAAAAGTATTGCTTTTCTAAAATCTTAGTTTGTAGTTCTAATATTACTCCCTGTGAAATCGATATCTAGGATTCCATTAGAGCCCTATATTACTTGAACGATTTGTATACTTGCGTTGATAAGTGTGACTTTACAATTATTGAATATTTATTACATCCATATTTATCGTATACTTGCATTGATAAGTGTGACTTTACCATTATTGAATATTTTATATATACATCTTTATCGAATCTATAATTGTTATTAAGTTTTTGGTGCAGTTGCTGAGGAATTAAATCTTTTAGCAGCAAAATCTATAACTGTTATTAAGTTTTAGTTCAGTTGCTGAGGAATTAATTCTGTTAGCAGCAGTATTAAATACTTATTGTCTTAAGCATATATAAAGTCGCGATCAAGTTTTTGGCGCCGTTGCCGAGGAGTGAGTAAACAAAATTTACAATTAGAGTAACAGACAAATTAGGATTATTAGAAAATTTTTACTTGAATTACAACTTTTTTTTATATTTAGTTAACTATTTTACTGTGTACTGATTTCAAATTATATGCGTAAATTTGGACCTGAAAATCTTATACGCTACGATTCGGAATTATAACACACTGTTAGAAAAATTAGAAGATTGAGAAGAGAGCCTAGAAATTTTGATATAATAGAAAACAACCTGAACAATCAATGAATAGAGAATGAACACCAACCTAGACCCCTACGAGATTATGCAAATCCTATAGCAGATGAAATTCACTTATCTATCCAAAATCCTGATGTAGCTGCTAATTCATTTGAGTTACAGCAGATGAGATTCACTTATCTATCCAAAATCCTGATGTAGCTGCTAATTCATTTGAGCTTGAACTTGCTATTATCCAAATGGTACAAAACAATCAATTCGGAGGTACACCAAATGAAGATCCGAACCAAGACCCTTAAGAGACTATGCAAATCCTACGGCAGATGAAATTCAGTTATCTATCCAAAATCCTGATGTAGCTGCTAATTCATTTGAGCTTAAAGCAGATGAAATTCACTCATCTATCCAAAATCCTGATGTAGTTGCTAATTCATTTGAGCTTAAACTTGCTATTATCTAAATGGTACAAAATAATCAATTCGGAGGTACACCAAATGAAGATCCTAATTTACACATCGCTTATCATGAACACCAACCTAGACCCCTACGAGATTATGCAAATCCTACAACAGATGAAATTCACTTAATCTAGACCCTTAAGAGATTATGCAAATCCTACAGCAGATGAAATTCACTTATCTATCCAAAATAGATGTAGCTGCTAATTCATTTGAGCTTAAACCTGCTATTATTCAAATGGTACAGAACAATCAATTTGGAGGTACACCAAATGAAGATCCTAACTAATTCATTTGAGCTTAAACCTACTATTATCCAAATGGTACAAAATAATCAATTCAAAGGTACACCAAATGAAGATCCTAATTTAAATCTTAAACCTGCTATTATCCAAATGGTACAAAACAATCAATTCGGAGGTACACCAAATGAATGCTTAAACCTGCTATTATCCAAATGGTACAAAATAATCAATTCAGAGGTACACCAAATGAAGATTACAGCAGATGAGATTCACTTATCTATCCAAAATCCTGATGTAGCTGCTAATTCATTTGAGCTTGAACTTATATACAAAACAATCAATTCGGAGGTACATCAAATGAAGACCCTAATTTACACTTCACTAGTTATTTAGAATTGTGTGCTACTTTTAAATATGACAGAGTCTGAAACGATGCTGTTAGACTTTGACTTTTTCCTTTTTCACTGAGGGATAAGGCTAAGATGTGGTTAAATTTGTCAGCACCAGGATCTATTAGAACTTGGGGAGAACTTTCACAGAAATTTCTATCTAAATATTTCCCTCCATCCAAAACTGCTAAACTTAGAAATGACATAACATCATTCTGTCAGCTTGANGAAAATGCTCCTAAGAGTCTAGTTCCGTCATTTATAAAATCACCTGAACTTGAGTTGAAAATATTGCCAAGCCATTTAAAGTATGTGTTTCTTGGAGACTCATCTACATTACCTGTAATTATATCTTCAGAATTAAATGATTTGCAAGAGAGAAGACTGTTAGATACATTGAAAAGATATAAGAAAGCTTTTGGTTAGATCTTAGCTGATATTAAAGGAATCAGNTTGAATCTCTAATACCTTAGTTTCTAGTACGTATATGGTATTTTCAATTTTGTTGATATTCTCTGATATCCCTTCAATACTAACAACTAAGTGAGCAGAGAAAAATATGTTGAGATTTTCATACCTATTTTTTACTGTTTTTGATGATATTGCATTTTAAAGAAATGTATTTTTGATGTTTTGTTGTAGGAATGATGAAATAGAAGCAAAAAGATGCAAAAAGGAGCGAATTTGGAGCGAAAAGGGCCAACATGTGAAGAATTGAACTAGGGCGCCAACGGCAACATCGACCCCGCCGACGATGAGATTTTCCCGAGACTCTAGAATTAATTCATTAAGAAGGTCCGCCNATAAAATGGTGATTTGAATTGGTGAAGCCATGAAAATGTTTAAGAAATTGTGATGATCTTTTCAAAAATGGTGATTTGAATTGGTGAAGCTATGAAAATGTTTAAGAAATTGTGATGATCTTTTCACCATCTTAATTTACTTTCAATCTGGCCAATTGATTTGTTAAAATATGTTGAGTTTTACAACTATTCTTAATTTACTTTCAATCTAGCCAATTGATTTGTTAAAATATGTTGAGTTTTACAACTAATTTAATTTACTTTCAATTTGGCCAATTGATTTGTTAAAATATGTTGAGTTTTACAACTGAAGTAAAGATTACATCCAAGACTAATTTACTTTCAATCTGGCCAATTGATTTGTTAAAATATGTTGAGTTTTACAACTAAAGTGTTTACTTTCAATCTGGCCAATTGATTTGTTAAAATATGTTGAATTCTACAATTAAAGTGAAAATTACATTCAAGTTTCAGAGAGGTCAAAGCCCTTGGAAGTTGGGTACAAATAAATAGAGAAATAAAATTATCGGGCGTAGAATTTGAGATTTTAGAGTGACAGCTAAAATTCTCCAATTCGTCCTTTGGGTGCTGAAGTGTAGATGTTGGCCCTCAGGTAAGGGGAACGTGGGAGCTCCGTAGTGAGAGCCGGTATCCTCCCAGCCTAGCTACAGATTCAGTAAACAAGCGTAGGATTAGTCAATGTTCTTTATGCCTAGACCAAAGGGTAAGAAATATGTATGCTCTTATTTGGCACAATATAATTTGAACTGATTCACTTTATCCATTCACTATAATTTCTTGACAAGCTTTCTTATATATCGAATATCACAATTACACCCTATTTTCTATCATTAGTTACTTATTAGTTATTAAAATTATCTATGAAGGATGCTTTCTTATATATTGAATATCACAATTAAACCCTACTTTATATCATTAGATATTTAGCACAATATAATTTGAACTAATTCATTTTATCCATTCACTATAATTTGGTAAAGAATAGGTATGCTCCTATTTGACACAATCTAAATTGAACTAATTCACTTTATCCATGCAATATAATTTGAACTAATTCACTTTATCCATTCACTATAATTTCTTGACAAGGAGAAGGATTCTTTCTTATATATTGAATATCACAAATTAAACCCTACTTTCTATCTTTAGTTTTTTATTAGTTCTATATATTGAACATCACGTCGAACCTTCATTAGTATAATTAATTATTTAATAATTATTAAAATTACATATTTATTTCAATTAAACCCTCATTAGCATAATTAGTTATTTATGAGTTATTAAGAAAATTACATATTTATTTCAATTGTCTATTATTAACCCTAACTTTCTATCATTAGTTATTTATTAGTTATTCAAATTATTTACTTATTTCAATTGCCTATAAAACCTTCATTAGCATAATTAGTTATTTAATAGTTATTAAAATTATATATTTATTTCAATTGCCTACCCTCATTAGTGTAATTAGTTATTTAAGAGTTATTAAAATTACATATTTATTTCAATTGTCTATTAGTGACATTTAATTATTTAATAGTTATTAAAATTACATTTTTATTTCAATTGCCTATTAGTGACAGATATGCAAATTGATTTTCGTTGTTGCGATAAAAGTATTGCTTTTCTAAAATCTTAGTTCATAGTTCTAATATTACTCCCTGTGAAATTGATATCTAGGACTCCATTAGAGCCCTATATTACTTGAACGATATGTATATTTGCGTTGATAAGTGTGACTTTACAATTATTGAATATTTATTACATCCATATTTATTAAATCTATAACTGTTATTAAGTTTTAGTTCAATTGCTGAGGAATTAATTCTTTTAGCAGCAGTATTAAATACTTATTGTCTTAAGCATATATAAAGTCATGATCAAGTTTTTGGTGCCGTTGTCGAGGAGTGAGTAAATAAAATTTACAATTAGAGTAACAGATAAATTAGGATTATTAGAAAATTTTTACTTGAATTACAACTTTTTTTTATATTTAGTTAACTGTTTTACTGTGTACTGATTTCAAATTATATGCGTAAATTTGGACCTGAAAATCTTATACGCTACGATTCAGAATTAAAACACACTGTTAGAAAAATTAGAAGATTGAGAAGAGAGCCTAGAAATTCTGATATAATATAAAACAACCTGAACAATCAATGAATAGAGAATGAACACCAACCTAGACCCCTATGAGATTATGCAAATCCTATAACAGATGAAATCCACTTGTCTATCCAAAATCCTGATGTAGCTGATAATTCATTTGAGCTTAAACCTGTTATTATCCAAATGGTACAAAACAATCAATTCGGAGGTACATCAAATGAAGACCCTAATTTACACCTCGCTAGTTTTTTAGAATTGTGTGCTACTTTTAAATATGACAGAGTCTGAAATGATGCTGTTAGACTTAGACTTTTTCCTTTTTCACTGAGGGATAAGGCTAAGATGTGGTTAAATTTGTCAGCACCAGGATCTATTAGAACTTGAGGAGAACTTTCACAGAAATTTCTATCTAAATATTTCCCTCCATCCAAAACTGCTAAACTTAGAAATGACATAACATCATTCTGTCAGCTTGATAGAGAGCCAATATACGAAGCATGAGAGAGATTTAAAGATCTTCTTAGGAAATGCCCTCANCTAACAACCCTTATTCAAACTATTATAATCCAGGTTGGAAGAATCATCCAAATTTTAATTGGAATAAACATTTTTCTACCAATCAACAATGGGCAAACAACCCAATGAACCCATTAGGAAATTCATCTAATTAAGGAAATGTTAACTATAGACCTTCTTATCCTCCAGGATTTAACAGTAACAATCAAATTAAGGAAAAGAATTTGTCTATGGAAGAGCTGATATTAAACATGGGTCAACAATTGCAGAATCATGGAAATCAATTACAAATTCAAGGAAATCAATTACAAAATCAAGGAACTGCTATTAAGAATATTAGAATCAAGGAAATCAATTACAAATTCAAGGAAATCAATTACAAAATCAAGGAGCTGCTATTAAGAATATTACAATTAGGGCATATCACTACTGTGCTTAGTAACCGAACATTAGGAACTTTTCCTAGTACTGTGATAGATTCAAGGAAATCAATTACAACATCAAGGAACTGCTATTAAGAATATTGAAAACCAATTAAGGCATATCGCTACTGCGCTTAGTAACCAAACATTAGGAACTTTTCCAAGTATTGTGGAACCAAATAGGAAATCAATTACAAAATCAAGGAACTGCTATTAAGAATATTGAAAATCAATTAGGGCATAAAAATCAATTACAAAATCAAGGAACTACTATTAAGAATATTGAAAATCAATTAGGGCATATCGTTACTTAGTAACCGAACAATAGGAACTTTTTCGAGTACTGTGGAACCAAATCCTACAGATCAAGGAAAAGACTAAGTAACCGAACATTAGGAGCTTTTCCTAGTACTGTGGAACCAAATCCTAAAGATCAAGGAAAAGAATAGATAAAAGCCATATAATTACAAAGTGAAAAAGAATTGGAAACGAGATTACAGAAAGAAACAGAAACTGAAAAAGAGAAAGTGGATACTAAAAAAGAAAAGGATCATGAATACCTAGATTTAGAATATCCACTTAAACTAATGAAGATTACTGTGGAGAAACCTCCACCACCGTTTCCTAAAAGATTGAAGCAACACAAACAAAATAAACAATTCTCCATGTTTTTAGAAATTCTTACAAAGTTAACGATAAATATTCTCTACGTAGAAGCTTTAGAGCAAATGCTCAATTATGTGAAATTTTTGAAAGATATTCTGAACAAGAAAAGGAAGTTCACGAATAATGAAACTGTTGAACTTAGCGAAGAGTGTAGTGCAATTATTCAGAAAAAGCTTCTTGAAAAATTAAAAGATTCTGGTAGTTTCACTATACTGTGTACTATCGGTGAAAAATTCTATGAAAGAGATTTATGTGATTTGGGAGCCAACATTAATCTTATGCCTCTATCAATTTTTAAAAGATTAGGATCACCTACATCTGTAACTCTTCAGTTAGCTGATCATTCAGTTACATATCCTAAGGGAGTCATAGAAGATGTGTTAGTAAAGTGGATAAATTTATCTTTCCTGTGGATTTCATTATTTTAGATATGGAGGAAGATAAAGAAATACCTATNTGAAGTCTCAAACTCTATAGCTGCCACTATGAATCCTTCAGTACAATGGAAGACCCCCTGAATGATGTGATCAACTTTCTCACTGATNTAAGATTCTAAATTTGGAGGACATTTTGGGATTAATAAAACTGCTTATAAAATTTTACAAGCTGGATTTTATTGGCCTACTGTCTTTAGAGATGTTTATAGATACATAAAAACTTGTGATCAACGTCAACGAGTAGGCAATATATCTAGAAGAAATGAAATGCCTCTAAATTTCATGTTAGAAGTTGAGATCTTTGATGTTTGGTGATTAGATTTCATGNGAAATCTTTGATGTTTGGGGATTAGATTTTATGGGACCATTTATTCCTTCATTTGGGCTTATACATGTTATTTGCAGTAGCCTATCTTTTTAAGTGGATTGAAGTGCAAGATTTACCTTATTGTGACACTAAAAGTGTTTCAAGGTTCTTAATGAAAAATATTTTCACTAGATACGGAATGCCTAGAATGATTATCACTANCTTTACCTTATTGTGACGCTAAAAGTGTTTCAAGGTTCTTAATGAAAAATATTTTCACTAGATACGAAATGCCTAGAATGATTATCACTAACGAAGGCTCCCATTTTAGGAATAAATATATTCAGAGATTGGCATAAAATTTTAATATTATTCATAAAATCTCTACTGCTTATCATGCTTAAACCAGTTGGTTAGCTAAAGTTTCTAATAGAGAGATTAAACAAATACTTGAAAAGACTGTAAACCCTAGTATATATTGATTCACTAAACTGGATACCTCATTATGGGCTTACATGATTGCTTATAAGACTCCTATTGGAATGACTCATTACAGACTGATTTTTGGAAAGACTTGTCACTTACTAGTGGANTCTGGATCCGCATTATGGGCTTACAAGATTGCTTATAAGAGTCCTATTGGAATGACTCATTACAGACTGATTTTTGGAAAGACTTGTCACTTACTAGTGGAATTGGAACATAAAACATATTGGGCAATTAAAGAATTCAATTATAATTTGAAAGATGCTGGTAAGAAGAGATTGTTACAANAGTGGTTCTTTAATGTCAAAACCTTTTGATGAGACTTATTCGTTAATAGAAGAGATGACTACCAAAAATTTTCAATGGTCCTCTGAAAGGGTAAATCCTAAAAGAGTAGCTAGTGTCCATGATTCTGATGCAATATCTATGTTTCAGATTTGCTGCAATATCAAATAAATTAGATCATTATGGAATGAATTATTCTCCAACACCTCCTATGATGGATGAGAATTCATCTGGGCAATTTGTGGATGTTCAACCTTCATATGAGACTTTAAATGCTTTTAATAGACCTAACAGCCCTTATTCAAACTATTATAATCCAGGTTGGAAGAATCATCAAAATTTTAATTGGAGTAAACATTTTTCTACCAATCAACAATGGGCAAACAACCCAATGAACCCATTAGGAAATTCATCCAATTAAGGAAATGTTAACTATAGACCTTCTTATCCTCCAGGATTTAACAGTAACACTCAAATTAAGAGAGAAATATTAACTATAGACCTTCTTATCCTCAAGGATTTAATAGTAATACTCAAATTAAGGAGAAGAAGTTTGTCTATGGAAGAGCTGATGTTAAACATGGGTCAACAATTGCAGAATCATGGAAATCAATTACAAATTCAAGGAAATCAATTACAAAATCAAGGAACTGCTATTAAGAATATTAGAATCAAGGAAATCAATTACAAATTCAAGGAAATCAATTACAAAATCAAGGAGCTGCTATTAAGAATATTACAATTAGGGCATATCACTACTGTGCTTAGTAACCGAACATTAGGAACTTTTCCTAGTACTGTGATAGATTCAAGGAAATCAATTACAACATCAAGGAACTGCTATTAAGAATATTGAAAACCAATTAAGGCATATCGCTACTGCGCTTAGTAACCAAACATTAGGAACTTTTCCAAGTATTGTGGAACCAAATAGGAAATCAATTACAAAATCAAGGAACTGCTATTAAGAATATTGAAAATCAATTAGGGCATAAAAATCAATTACAAAATCAAGGAACTACTATTAAGAATATTGAAAATCAATTAGGGCATATCGTTACTTAGTAACCGAACAATAGGAACTTTTTCGAGTACTGTGGAACCAAATCCTACAGATCAAGGAAAAGACTTAGTAACCAAACATTAGGAACTTTTCCTAGTACTGTGGAACCAAATCCAAAAGATCAAGGAAAGTAACCAAACATTAGGAACTTTTCCTAGTACTGTGGAACCAAATCCTAAAGATCAAGGAAAAAATAGATAAAAGCCATATAATTACGAAGTGGAAAAGAATTGGAAACGAGATTACAGAAAGAAGCAGAAACTGAAAAAGAGAAAGTGGATACTAAAAAAGAAAAGGATCATGAATACCCAGATTTAGAATATCCACTTACACTAATGAAGATTACTGTTGAGAAACCTTCACCACCGTTTCCTAAAAGATTGAAGCAACACAAACAAAATAAATAATTCTCCATCTTTTTAGAAATTCTTACAAAGTTAACGGTAAATATTCTCTTCGTAGAAGCTTTAGAGCAAATGCTAAATTATGTGAAATTTTTGAAAGATATTCTGAACAAGAAAAGGAAGTTCATGGATAATGAAACTATTGCACTTAGCGAAGAGTGTAGTGCAATTATTCAAAAAAAGCTTCTTGAAAAATTAAAAAATCCTGGTAGTTTCACTATACTGTGTGCTATCGGTGAAAAATTCTATGAAAGAGATTTATGTGATTTGGGAGCCAACATTAATCTTATGCCTCTATCAATTTTTAAGAGATTAGGACTAGGAGAAGTCTCACCTACATTTGTAACTCTTCAGTTAGCTGATCATTCAGTTACATATCCTAAGAGAGTTATAGAAGATGTGTTGGTAAAGTGGATAAATTTATCTTTCTTGTGGATTTCATTATTTTAGATATGGAGGAAGATAAAGAAATACCTATCATTTTAGGGAGACCATTTTTAGCTACTGGAAAAGCTATGATAGATGTTCAAAAAAGAGAATTAACTATGAGAGTTAACGATCAAGAAGTGACTTTTAACATTGCAAAATCTATGAAATACCCTGCTGTTGAAAGAGATAATGAATGTTTTTGCATGGAAATTAGTGAACATCTATTGAANGAATCTTATGATAATGATAGAATTTATAATGAAAAACTAAATTTATGGCATGATCAGAAGATTAACCAAATGAACTTTGAACCAGGATAAGAAGTTTTGCTTTACATTACTAGACTGAAGTTGTTTCTTGGGAAATTGAAGTTTCGTTGGTTAGGACCCTTTACTGTGACTCAAGTTTATACTTACAGAGTTATTGAGATTGAAGATCAGAAAACTAGAAATAGATTTAAAGTAAATGGACACAGATTAAAAACATATTTTGAGGGTAAAAGACCAA
The DNA here is from genome assembly GCA_002079205.1 of Phalaenopsis hybrid cultivar. Classification (NCBI taxonomy): domain Eukaryota; kingdom Viridiplantae; phylum Streptophyta; class Magnoliopsida; order Asparagales; family Orchidaceae; genus Phalaenopsis; species Phalaenopsis hybrid cultivar. The sequence goes on from JXCR01133738.1 coordinate 16,361, forward strand.
ATTTTAAAGTGGTTTTAATGATCAGTCAACCTGAATGACACCTGAATAGGTCGGGCTGACGACGTTAAACCAGCGCTTTATGGGAGGTCGACCTGAATAACACCTGAATAGGTCGGGCTGACGACGTTAAACCAAGCACTTTATGGGAGGCAACCTTTATTTTTACTTTATTCACAATTATAGTAGTTGTTATTTGACTTATGGGGTCAACCTGAATAACACCTGAATAGGTCGGGCTGACGACGTTAAACCAAGCGCTTTATGGGAGGCAACCGTTATCTTTATTTTTATCACGGATCATAGTAGTTTTTATTTGAAATTATCATTAGTTTATGGTATTATTAAGCTCTACTACTCTTATTTACCCTTGATTTATCATAACAATTTGATCCATAGAGAAAAATTGGAACGCATTCAGATCAGAGTGAAACTGTGCAATTTTTACCTTGGGTGCCGCTGAGGCCCTCGACGCCGCCGTCGGTGGGTTTTTCCCGAGAGTCCATGCAAAATAAATACATAAGCTCACCGACCACGCCATCAACGTCGCCGACGACGAGACTGGCGAGATGGCAGTTTCTAGAGTTTAAATGGCATTTTTTGGCGGTTTTTGGGCGAGAGTTACCCTTTTAAACTCCCAAATTCGATTCCTAAGTTATATTTCCCCCAAAAATGAAGTGAAACTCCACCAAATTCATTCATATGGTGTCTAATTCCCCTGATAATCCCAGAATGCGAGTTTTTCAATCGACAAAATTTTATTAGTGCGGAAGCGCAACAAATCTTCAACAAGTTACTGACAAAGAAAAGATTAATCAAGGAACAAGGANTTTTTCATAACAATTGGATCCATAGAGAAAAATTGGAACTCATTCAGATCAGAGTGAAACTGTGCAATTTTTGCCTTGGGTGCCGTTGAGGCCCTGGACGCCGCCGACGGTGGGTTTTTCCCGAGAGTCCAGGCAAAATAAATACAGAAGCTCACCGACGGCGCCATCAACGTCGCCGACGACGAGACCGGCGAGATGGCGGTTTCTAGAGTTTAAATGGCATTTTTTGGCGGTTTTTGGGCGGGAGTTACCCTTTTAAACTCCCAAATTTGATTCCTAAGTTATATTTCCCCATAAATGAAGTGAAACTCCACCAAATTTATTCCTATGGTGTCTAATTCCCCTGATAATCCCAGAATGCGAGTTTTTCAATCGACAAAATTTTATTAGTGCGGAAGCGCAACAAATCTTCAACAAGTTACTGACAAAGAAAAGATTAATCAAGGAACAAGGATTTGTAAATTGAGGATTGAATAATCCCTTGATGACAATTGAAGAGATGATAGTGCGGCGAATATGGGAAGTGCTGTGCTATACTACCGCCGCCGTGGTTATTTCTGTGGTAAAGGAATTTTATGCAAATTTACACGGAATCAACCAGGGAGTCATTTATGTGCTAGGATGAATCACTTTCACTCCTGCACAGATCAATGAATTATACATGATGGAGAACATTCCTGTCTGCCACTATTCCAACTTCATCCCAACAAGAAACCAGATGAATGAAATTTACCAATATTTAACGAACGATACTGACGACTGGGAAATGAGAGAGAACATGTATGTTAGTTTTTTTGCAACACTCCTAAATCCCATTTTGAAACACTGGCACATTTTCATTTCTGCGAAACTGTTACGGACAATGAAGATCGGTAAAGTTTCTAAAGAAAGTGCTATTTTGAATTACTGTATCCAAAGGGGACTACCGATCAATATTGGATCAATAATTGTGAAGTCGGTTTTGGGCCTAATCGTTCATGGATCAACTTATGGGCTTGGACACCNCGTAAATCGAGGATTGAATAATCCCTTGATGACAATTGAAGAGATGATAGTGCGGCGAAGATGGGAAGTTCTGTGCTATACTACCGCCGCCGTGGTTATTCCTGTGGTAAAGGAATTTTATGCAAATTTGCACGGAATCAACCAGGGAGTCATTTATGTGCTAGGATGAATCACTTTCACTCCTGCACATATCAATGAATTATACATGATGGAGAACATTCCTGTCTGCCACTATTCCAACTTCGTCCTAACAAGAAACCAGATGAATGAAATTTATCAATATTTAACGAACGAAACTGACGACTGGGAAATGAGAGAGAATAGGTATGTTAGTTTTTTTGCAACACTCCTAAATCCCATTTTGAAACACTGGCACATTTTCATTTCTGCGAAACTGTTACGGACAATGAAGATCGGTAAAGTTTCTAAAGAAAGTGCTATTTTGAATTACTGTATCCAAGGGGACTACCGATCAATATTGGATCAATAATTGTGAAGTAGGTTTTGGGCCTAATCGTTCATGGATCAATTTATGGGCTTGGACACCCTTCCACAATTTTCTCACTTTGCAGTCAGTTCCAAGTGTCCTACAAAAATTGGAAAAAGGTACTTCTATCCTTGGAAGCCTTTGGACCCAACTGAGAGATTCCCAGCTTTTGAAGGAAAGAATGATGGCCTCATTATAGTAGATCAATCATCTCAGAATTCACTGCCAGTTTAACTCTTAATTCCTAATAAGACTCTGGTGATCCTGCGCAGAATCAAGAAATTGGAGGAGGTACAAAATTTCATGATTGCAATTAATAATATCTGTGATTTCTTCGATCATCTAGACTGGAGGACAAAAGAACATTTTTCTCACTCTGGACATATAGAAGATAGTTTGATACGACTGATGAGGAGAATGAAATTGATAGAAGAGGATTCTACTGAAGAATTTCCATTCCGACCCTTCTACAACCTCTTCGTTCATGGGCAATCAATGGGTGATCTCAGAGGAGAATTTAGTATTGAATCTGATGAATAGTAGATTTATATTACTACCTGTCTGTCTATTTATGTAATTTGATTTGAACTTTGCATTTGCTTTGCTTTAGAATTATGCTTTTAGATCTCTGTATAGTTGAGACTAAACATAGGATGTTTTGTTTTCAG
>JXCR01133740.1:8649-43892 GCA_002079205.1 Phalaenopsis hybrid cultivar
TCTTTCATTTAAACTGTGAAAAATATGAGGTCAGTTTGATTTCATATTTTTCTAAAATTATATATATATACGTAAATTCAAAAGTCCTTCCGAAGCGGGCGACGAGATTTCGATTCCGGCTGCCGACAGCTTCTTACGGGCGACCCCCAAACATTAACTTTTTCCCCTTTTAAGCGCCGACAGTTTGTTCAAGCTATTTGCCCTTAGTTAGGTGTATAACATTCCAGTGGCAGATAATATTAGAGTGTTGCCATAGATGGTTTGTTCAAACTTAATGTTGATCAACAGATGAACTTGTTAGGAGAATAAATGCTCTAGATTTGACTTATGATAAGAAAGGAAGAGGTAGACCTAAAAAGACTTGGGCATTTTGTATAAGAAATGACCTTAATTTATAAAATTAAATGAAAATATGAAATTCAATAGGACATAATGGAGAAAAAGAACTCATGTTGTTGACCCCACTTAGTGGCATAAAGGCTTGTTGTTGTTGTTGTTGTAGATGATAAAGTGAAAAGAAATTTGAGTTCATCTGAGTAGTCCTTGTGGTTCCAAGTTTTGTTCGATCATGTGTATCCTAGGAGAGAAGGTATTGACTCCCTTTTAAGTCTTGTTGGCAAAAGGTTGTAATATTTTAAATTTCAATTTTAATATTTCACTTAACGTTGAATCTTGGAGGATTCTTGATGGATGATCCCTCTTACTCTGAGAGAGGATAAATAAGACATCCAAGCCATGAATGATGTGTAAAGTTGAAAGCACTCTGACTTCGTATTTCAGGATGATGTTCTGAATGGATTGTTTGGTGAGTTATGTAGTGTGCCAAATCAAATAAATCAACTAAGGAATTATGGGAGTCTATGGAGCAGAAATATAAACTATAGGAAGTCGGTGCCAAGAAATTTCTAGTGGCTCGGCTCTTGGATTTTAAGATGGACTCCAAGAATATGAAAATTCAAGAGTGGGTACTCCAAATAATTCTCCAAGGAAGGCATGCATAGGGGGAACTGTTCTAAGTGAGAAAAGAATTGAGCAATGAAGAGGTCATTCTTAGACTTTGGATTGCAAAATTAAGAGATTGAAGAAGATAACCAATAAAGAAAAGGACGATGAAGTGGAGCATGGACAAGGTTACAAAACCACGAGGGGCACAAAATATTATGTGCTATGATAAGTCAAAGCACTTACGTCATTGACATATTATTATTAGAAAATATCTCTTAACTAAAATCATAATTGTTTCTCATGTAAAATCAAATGAGAACATAATGAATCTGTTGAAGTGTTGAATAGAAATCTAATTGAAATTATCAAGAAAAATCGGTGATGCGGGAGCTAAAGTTCCGCATAAACCCACAGAATCCTGTAGAAACACATTTTCGTGATTTCTGTGATTGCAAGAAGAGCCGAACACGAGTCCCCCCAATAAAAACCCTGTAAACAGAATTTTCAGACCCAGTTATCAACTTCAAAAAAATCATTTTCTATTTCTAGCTTTATTTCATATTCTATTCTTTCTAATTAGGTCTATTTCATCATGGAAGACTAATTGTGTTTTTTTTAAGGGCTTTGCTATTGTTATCGTGTTTAGAGATGTTCTCTGTTTTAAGCTCTTCGGTGTATTGTATCATCTTTCATTTGCAAGTTGTGTATTTGTATCCAGCTCAAGAATAGGTGACGGATCCTTCTCACCGCACGTATCTGGTCATTTGTCATTTAACCAGTTGTTTTAAGCCGGGACAGTCTCCGAACATCATTAATCCCCCTCCAACTCTGTCGATCGCCCATATTGTTAGGGGTGTCAAACCAGACACGCTAACAAGACTCGAACTCGACTCGAAATATCCAGGTTAGGGTTGACCCAAATTTTTTTTAGAGGGTTCAGATCAGAGAATTCAACCCGTTTATTATTCATGTCAGGTTCGAGTTGAACCCGAAAATCCAAACATGACCCTAATAAGCAAGAAAGTTTGGAATGGGTTCGGGTTAGCTGGTCAAGCTTGGGTTTGGATCAAGTTCAGGTTTTAGTTTTCACCCCATTTATTACTCAGCTCGTGTCATTTCTGAGCGGATCCGAACCCGACCCGCTGACCTGAATTGACACCTCTACATATTATCATCCCCTTACTGTTCCACAACCACTTCCTTGCTAAATCTATTTCCCAAACACCTTCTAGGTATCCATAACAGTATCATCCGACATTAAAGCTTAAGGATTTATTTTTGTTGCACCAAATTTAAAATTCCAGAAATAAAAAACCCCCATAACACATATCCAAACCATTCCTACTGTAATTCCTAACCCTAACCTATATTGTCAAAATCCAATTTTCCTAACTCCACCAAAATTCCACCACGAAACCTACTAACAAAATCTAAAGCCTTCGACCAATCGTAATTTGCAATCCTACATCCACTAGAAAATTGATCAAGAGGTAAAGACGTTATGCCGCCAGGAGAAACACTCAGTGAGGTATCCAAGAATTTACTATGGTGGATATGAAGCGGGAAATCATCCTACTACAACAGAGGCTTGCCACCTTTCGAAGAAGATAATCCGCTGCGATCACCCATAGCCACAACAATGACCCACCAGTTTGTGAGGAAGAAGTGAATACCTTTCCCCAAGAAATTTCCAGTGACAAAACTAATATGGGAGAAGCCATAATTTTAGAATGAAGATTACTTTGCCAAATTTTGATGATCGCATGAATCTAGAAGAGTTTTTTGAGTGGCTCTAGGCAGTGGAAATTGTCTTTGAGTTTAAGAACGTCTCACCGAACATAATGGTAAAGCTAGACGTCATTGGGCTGAAGCAGAGCACGTCTTAAGGATTGGAAAATTTTATGAATCTTTGACAAAAAAAAGAAAAAAAAAAGCACTACTTGGTCTAAAGATGAAACGAAAGATGAAGCACAAGTAAATGCTAATTCATTACAAACGGGACATGTTCTTAAGACTTCATTACTTGAAACAATATGATCTTTCAGTAGAGAAGTACACAGTTGAGTTCAAGCGGTTTATGTTGAAGTGTGGGCTAGTGGAGCCAAAGAAAAACACCATATCTCGATATTTGAGGGGCTTAAGATCGTCCATTGGCAATGTGATACATTTACATCCTTATTAGACATTAAAAGATGTCCAAGCCCTAGCCTTGAAGGTGAAAAGAGAATACAACAGTATCAGGTCAACATCACCCTTCAAACAGAATTCAGCAATTGAATCGGGCAGTCAGAGTACAACTATTGGAGCATTCAAGCTAGCTCCTCCCAAAGAGAAACCAATTTAGCGGAGAGAAAAGGGGGAGCCACCAGCACTTCCAAATCCACCCCGCCAATAAATGCTTAAAGTATCGTAATTTTAGGCTCATGGCATCTGATTGCTCGAACAGGAGGGCAATATCTTTCATTGAGCAGAGGCAGTTAAAGAAATAGACAGTGACATAGGAGAATGAAGGCATCAAAAGATGTTTCAACTTCCGACCAACAACAAAGATATGCTAGTGATTCAAGCTGAGCCAATGGAGAAACTCCAACAAAACTGGCATTGGTTGTCCTAAATGGTAGTAAGTCCAAGGATCCGGTAACAAAAAAGAGGCAGCCTATGTTGAATGAGTTGTTGCATATCTGTACTAATAATTTACCTCTTGGGTGATTGCCATTGAGAGTGGTCCAATCTGTCATAAGTTTCATTCCAATGTCGGTTCTTCAAGATAGAATTGTTTATCAAATGCATCATGCAAATTACAGAGTGTTAGAAGCAAGATATAGATTTAATAGCAAAAAACTTGATTTATGAGAATATCAATCTATGTGAAGTTCTAGCTCTATTTGTGAGAAAAAAAAACATAATATTTATTCTATCAAGATAGACTTTGCAAGGCATACATGTTTTAGAGTATTCTTAAGTGAAATTGAGCATAGGCTTTGTAGTGGAGCTTCCTCAACGACAACATCGCAACAACTTTTTTATGATGGTATATCAATTCAATAAGCTTCCAGAGGAGGAGCCACTCCTAGCCACGGAGAATGAAATAGTAGTTGACGTTGTGCAGAACCCGCAGAATCCCGTGAAATCTCAAATCTTTGTGACTACCACAATTGTGAGATGGGTCGAACAAGAGTCCCCCGCCCGTGAAAACCCTGTTTATGAGATTTTCCTCCCTCATTAGCAAATTCAACAAAATAAATCTCATTTTCTAACCTAATTTTCTATTCATTTCTTTCTAATTAATTTTATTTTTGCAAGGAAGACTTTTTTTCATTTTTATTTTTTGTGTTGTTTTGAGGACTTTATTATTTTTGTTGCGTTTAGAGAAGTTGTTCTATGTTTTATGCTCGTTGGAGTATTGTACCCACTTCAATTTGTGAATGGCATATATGTATCATGCTCATGAACAAGTGGTAGATTCTCCTCGTCGTTCACATGGACCCATTCATCATTCAACAAGCTACTTTCAGTCAGGACAGCCATTTGAACGTCTATTATCTCCATCAAAATATTGTCGACCGCCCATATGATCATCCCCATGCTATTCCACCGCCACTCCCCCGCTAAATCCTTTTCCTAAACACCTTCTAGAAATCCTAGAACGATATCAATAAGACTTAAACCCATGAAAAAATGAAATCAATGCGACAAGATAAAACATAGATTGTGCAAACTCCTAATATAAATAGCTAGCACAAATAAAATTTTAGTAAGGTACAACCCCTAATACCAGACAATAAAATTTTAGTAAGGTAAAATCCCTAATACAAGACAATTTGGTCTTACTTCGTTTTAATTCCATCTACTGGGATAAAGGCTTGTTCTTATTGTTATTGTTGTTTTTTAATACCAACTAATAATTAATTCATAAAGTAAAACATGGGTATTAGCATATCACAAGCCAACAATTACTTCTAAAAGTCCCTCTAAATGTAAACATTCAATATTAGAATTATAACCCAAATAATAATAACATGATTGAACCAATTAAAAAGAATTAGCCAGAACTTATGACTGCAAATGCCATAAGTAAATTCCCATAAAATTTATGTCATAGCAATTTAAGCAAAATATAGGGCACAAAAAGCCAACATCAAAGTATAATAATCAAATTAGAACAAGGAACCAAAATATCAAAATAAGAAAAATAAGATCTCAAAATGATACGGATAGATGACTTTCCGCAAAATTAGAAGTCAGACTTTAAGGAATCACACGTCCAACTTACATAAAATTGAAAACTACAGAGAGAAATTTCACTTGGTCAAAATTCTTCCACTCTATAGATACCTTGACATCAGCTATAGTAGATATGGTTGGAAAAGAATCAATTAAATCTAAATTGAGATTAAAACCTCAAAAGATAAGCTTCACTTTAGTTTTAGTTTTAATAGCACGATGTAGAAAAATCAAGCCCACAAGTCTCCTCAATTTCACTAAAAGGCAGGTCACGAGAAACAAATAAGCACATCTTAATAGTTTCAACAGAAAAATAATAGCTTAGGGCTTATTTGGGATCAATTTGTATTTTATTTTTGGTTTTCATTAAAAACATGCTTGTTTGATGCTTTTTTTTTCATGTTCTAAAATTTTGTTTTTAAAAAAAACTATGAAGATTTCCATGAAATCTACCAAGCTTAGATAGAAATTTAACTATTATGAATTGAGCATATGATATTCATCAAGCAAATTAGAATAAAAATTATGTGCTTCCCACAAAGTAATTCACAAGCATGTTTGTATCACCAGCAAACAAGATATATCTGGAATTCACCATCAGCTATGAACACAATCTTATCATCCAAAATAGCCTTAGAAATATATTGTATAGAAGTATCTTATAAGGAATTGGATGTAAACTCATAAGGAAAAAAGGAAAAGCGAAAAAAACAAGGAATTAATGGTAGGCTCATAATATAACATCAAATTAGACATTTTGAAACTAAAGTATTAAATAAAAAATTTTCATGAATATTCAATTTGTGCGCATAAGTTTGAATAAGCTGAAAAATTTAAAATGGTGCCTAGAATTCAATTCCTTCAAAAAATTCCTGATAAAAGCTTTTTTGGATTTGAATGCGTCATACCTTCATTATTGGGTATATATTTCATATACCAATTGTTCATGCAGGCAAAAAGCTTATAATTTTCATTAATAATAGCCAACTTTTTACAAATATACAGATACCGAAACTAGTTGGGATGGGCGCAATACAACAAATAAACTTTTTATTAATATAAAAAAAGTAGTACAACACGACTCAATAAAAGGGGATAAAATAATAGACAAATCCCTAGCTAGAGCTATAAGATGAGTGAATGTTGGGTGGGTAAGGGGATTGTGTGTGGTTGGTTGTAAGTGGATTGGAAGGCGATATCGTGGAGGATGTAGGGGTGGTGGTAGAGTGGTGGAGGAATGTTGGGGTGGTAGGTGACTAGTGGAGTAGTAAGGAAAAGGGATTGATGAGAAGTAGTGAAGGAGTTTGAAGTTTACAGCACCACCTCAGAGTGGGATACAACCAAAGCACCACCTGCCATCGATTACCGCCTTAACAAAAGGGAAGAGACTTTGGAGATTAGAAAACAACTCTAGTAGAATTGTCTCCCACACGCTCAAAGGACAACTATTTATAGCCTCCAACTTCTACACAAAAGAAAGGGGAGTGGGGAGGTAAGAAGAATCCAGAAGAAAGTCTTTTCCAAAAAAAGACGAGTGTGAAAGGTGCGTGAAGCAGCCCTGGATCGCGAGAATTCGCGATCAGGCATCCGAACCCACACGCGGGATCGCGATCCTACTCCTTGTAGTCCAGCGATCCTGTCCCGCACACCCGCGAAGCTTCACCTGGTCGGGATCAAAGCACCTCGATGTTACGGGGCACATCAAGCGCCTACGTTGAATGTGGCTAAAATGTTGCAGTCCACACGTAGGTTAATCTTATACATGTTGTCGTTCAGCTTCTGAAATACTCTAACACGGCATAAGCTTCCCAAATGATCCTACAAGAAATCTCCTCTTTTCAATCGAATCCATATGACATTGCCTTCTAGAAACGTCACTTTCTCTGGATTTGTTTGTCTGTGCTTGGTATTTTCAATTCTGCTTAGCAATTTCAGAATGGAGCTTCTGGATCTCGTAAACTCGTTCGATGGCATCCTTCTTGATTTCTAAGGATGGCAGGATCAGCACCAATTCAAGTGATGTGAGTAGATTGCGCATGTATACTATCTCGAAGGGACTTTGTCCTATAGTTTGGCTAACGGATAGGTTATGGGCAAAGCCAGCGATAAGATCCCACTGTTTTATGTTTTCTCCCACGAAACACTTCAGGAGATTACTGAGGTTCCAGTTTACTACCTACGTATGGCCGTCTGTTTGTGGATGTGCTGTCAAGCTGAATTGGAGTTTGGTGTCGAGCTTTCCCCATAATATCTTCCAAAAGTGGCTCAGGAATTTGACGCTTCTATCGGAGGTGATGGCCTTGGAAATCCCATGCAGCCATACAATCTCCCTTAGTATAGAATGGTGATATGAGAGGCATCTAGTGTCTGATGACAGGGTACAAAGTGGGTCATTTTGAAGAATTTGTCTACTACAAGCATTACAGAATCTGTGTTTCTTCGAGCCCTTGGAATTCCTAGCACGAAATCCATGCTGACATCCACACACGGTGCCTTTGGTACTAGAAGTGGTGTGTATAATCCAGCCTTCTAAGCTCTTGTTTTGGCCAGATAACAAATCTTGCATTGCTTGACATGTCATTCTACATCTCATGTTAGTATTGGCCAAAAAAAGTGTTCTCTTACGAATATAAGAATTTTGTCTCTACTGAAATGTCCTGCTAGTCCTCTACTGTGACCTTCCTGAACAATGGCCTCTCTTAGTGAACATCAGAGGATGCACAGCTGACTTTGGTTGAAAAGGTATCCATCTGTGCAGTAATATTGCCCTGCTGGCTTCTCCTGATATTGCTCCCATATGTTTTTGAAATATTCATGTCTCATATAGATCCTTTATGACCTCGAAGCCCAGAAGTCGAGCATGCATGAATGTTATCAATAGGGGTCGCGACTCAATGCATCTGCTACGTGCTTCTGGCTTCCCACCTTGTGTTTTAGCCCAAACTAGAAAGAGGCTAGAACTTCCATCGAGGTGGCATGTTGTCCCTTTATGACCATTTATAACCTCGAACCCCACAACTCGAGCATGCATGAATGTTATCAATAGCTGTCGCGACTTGGTGCATCTGCTACATGGTTCTGGCTTCCAGCCTTGTGTTTTAGCACAAACTAGAGAGAGGCTAGAAATTCCACCAAGGTGGCGTATCGTCCCTTTAGTTTGCTATGGTTGTTGAAGAATTTTAGGGCATCGTGACCTGTAAACAGTGCAAACTCATTTGTCAACAAGTAAGGACTATAGTGTTCCAGAGCTCTCACGATGGCGTAGAATTCCTTGTCGTAGGTTGAGTATTTCCTCTTGGTCTCGTTCATTTTTTTACTAACGAAAGTGATACAATGTCCTCCTTGGCTTAGTACTACTCCAGTCCCCACGTTGGAGGCATCACATTCTACCTCGAAAAGTTTGTTGAAGTCAGATAGTCCTAGCACTGGTGCTTGAGTCGCCTTTTCTTTCAGTGTGTCAAAACTGTCATGGGATGTTGCTGTCTAAGTAAACTCCTTACATTTTAAAAGTTATGTCTGAGGGAGGTGATAGTGTTGAAGTTTCTAATAAATCTTCGATAGAAGGATGCCAGTCTTAAGAATTGCCTCAACTCGGTGAATGATAGTGGTACGACCCAACTGATAATAGCTCTATTTTTATGGGATCCATCTAAATGCCTGCACTAGACACGATGTAACCCAAAAAATATACCTGGCTTGTCATGAAGTGATATTTCTTTGGATGGGCGTATAGTTGGTCAGCTAGTAATACCTCAATCACTGCCTTCAAAAGATGCAAGTGATCTCCTCCGACCGGCTGTATAATAGAATGTTGTCAAAATAGACAACGATAATCTTTCCAATATATGGTCGGAATACCTAGTTCAGTAATCTCATGAAAGTTCTAGGCATAAAGGTCCACTCATAAAAGTCATCCACTCGTCCCATGGCCTCATCCATATCTGGTGATACCTGCTGCCTCAATGTAGTTGGTCCAAGATATCATCCAAGCGGGGTATGAGAAATCAATACTTAGTGATAATCTTGTTGATAGCTCGGTTTTTTACGCACATCCGCCATGATCCATCCTTTTTGGGCACCATCAGGGTCGAAACCACACACGGGCTGGTGCTTTCTCTAACCCCCTTGCAATGAGCTCCTGCACTGGCCATTGTAGTTCTTCATACTCTACAAACCTTAATATGTAGGCTAGTCAGTTTGGCAATACGGATCCTAGTATAAGGTCAATGGCATGTTGAATGTCCCTTAATGGTGGCAACCCCTTTAGTAAATTGTCGATCATAACATATTGAAAACCTTGTATCAATGGTTGCAGTATTGTTGGTGCTTCTCTTTCTTCTTCGCTTCCTTCCAGGAGGACTAATGCTAGTGTTACAGGGGCATCTCTGACCGACTGCAAAAAAATGGTACGAGGAACTAATGTTGTCTCTGTATTGCTACCGCCTTTAAAATCCTTAGTAGGTAGTAAAACTATACGTTGCCCATCCTTCTTAAAAGAAAAAATATTTTTAAACCCATCGTATTGCGTTTTGAGATCAAATTGTCAAGGCCTACCTAACAGAATGTGACAAGAATCCATAAAAACCACGTCACACCATACATGTTCATGTAGCAGGTCTCTGATGGATAACTCGACTAGTCATTGCCGATCTACATGTATCTCATTTCCCTTCTTCAGCTAGGTAAAGAAATAGATTGGGGATGTTTTTGTACGACCAATCCTAACTTATTTTACCATGAACGTGGATACCACGTTCTCGCAGCTGCTACTATTGATGATTAGGCAGCAGACCTTCCCCATGATGGTGCACTTGGTGCAAAAAATGTTATGCCTTTGCCAGGATTGGTCCCTCAACTCATACTGTAGTAATCATCGAACGACTAGTGCTTCTCCTTCGTCTCCATGAAGCTGAAGCTCTTCTTAAGGACTCTCCTTTGATTCCTCATCAACTTCCTCGACGACATCTTGATCTGTGAGGGTGAAGACTCGACTTGTTGGGCAGCTAGAGGCAATGTGACCGTAGCCATGATATCAGAAACACTCCTTGGCTGGCACCGTATTGGAAACTATCTTCTTCTGGCTTCTTCTCGCTCTAATATGCCCTGTCAATCCCTTGTCCAATTCTGTTATTTCCTCCCGAGATACCCTTGTCGGCTGTAGTAGTTGGAGGTGATTGCTTGAAGGTGGAAGTTTGAAGAATGATTGTTGCCTGCTTTGCTTCTGCCTTAAGGGCTAATGTTTGGACAACCCCCAACATCCAGTATGATCGTATCTATACCACATTGCTAATGGTAGGTTTTAAGCCTTTGAGATATCTGGCAATCGTGTGCTCCTCTGGCTCTGTCCGCTCGCACTTTAGCTGCAGGTGGTCGAACTAACGTAAACTCCTCATATGATAGGTCTCATTGCTGCAAGTTGTGGAGTTTTATGAACATGTTCTGGCAATACTGCAGTGGAAAGTATTTTTTCTTCAATCTTCTTAAGTTTCTCCCACTTAGTTATCTTTCACTTCCTTCCCTTCTCCTCTACCTTTATAGATTCTACCACCATAAGGAGACACTCTTCTTTAGTTTAATTGCAGCTAGCTTGACTCGTTTGTCCTCTAGTACATCTTTAATTTGAAGATTCATTTGACCGTTTGCAGCCAGTCGATAAACTCATATCTTGATGTCAGTCTCTCTGACCTTCATAAGGGGCATCATCTCTTAGCTTCCTTTGATATTGGATACTAAAACAGCAAGGCTCATACTCTTTGTCGTTGTGATCTTCCTTGTGGAACAGATTAAGATCCTCGTTGTTGTCTACTCTACAACTCTCTCGAACGTGGTCGAAGGCAATCTATTCCTAATTCCTGTCATCTAACTCGGCTAGTCTCTGTTGCAAACGATGAATTTCACGTTGGATCTCTTCCCAAATAGAGCCTGTTGTATCTATTCATAGTGGCATGGCTCAAGTTGGGAATTGGAAGAATAAAAAGTTAATGGAGCTGAATTGGGTAGGGTCGGGTGATAGGGAACCCTATGATAGAACTAGGATTGAGCTAGTTCTGATACCAAATGATACTGAAACTAGTTGGGATGTGGTGTGATATAAAAAGTAAACTTTTTTATTAATATAAAAATAGTGGTATAACATGACTCAACAAAAGGGAGATACAATAATAGACGAATCCCTATCTAGAGCTATAGGAAGAGATTCGAAGGCGGTAGCGGTGTCGACGGGGTGAGCGGTCATTGGGCATGTATGGGTATTGTGTGTGGTTGGTTGTAGGGAGATTGGAAGGCGAGATCGTGGAGGAAGTTGGAGTTGTGGTAGAGTGGTTGAGGAATGTGGGGGTGGTAAGTGGCTAGTGCAGTGGTAGGAAAAAGGGATTGGTGAGAAGTAGCAAAGGAGTTTGAAGTTTACAACACCACCTAAGAGCAGGATACAGGCAAAGCACCACCTATCGTCAGTTACAACCCTAACATGAGGGAAGAGACCCCACAAAAAAGATTAGAAGTCAACTTTAATAGAACTGCCTCTCACACACTCAAGGGACAGCTATTTATAGCCTCCAACTTTTACACAAAAAGAAGAGACTGTGGAGGTAAGAAGAATCTATAAGAAAGACTTTTTCATCAGAAAACAAGAGTGTAAGGTGTGTGAAGCAGCCTCTAGATCGTGAGGATTTGCCATCAGCCCCCCGATACCACACGAGGGATTGTGATTATTCTCCCTGCAGTGCCCCGATCCCGTCCCGCAATCCCGCGAAGATTCGCAGGATCGGGATTGAAGCCCCCCCGATATTAAAGGGCATGTCCAGCACCTGCGTCATATACTCATGCGAAATATGTAAATGATAAGGACAAGTAATAAAATTCTAATATGGATCCTAAGGGATTCTAATAATGACCTATAACTAAATCCTAAAAGGTAAAATTTTTATGAAATTAAAAGCATGCAAACCACACAATTTGATATGCCTAGTTTGCTATCATTAAAATCCTACCATATCTCACCAAATCTTGTGATATTAATACGGCATATTTTTTTTTAATGAAATCAAATATCTCTTAATATAATTCGATAAGCTCCCTCTTCATACCATATAAAGCACATATCCTCCTCAATTCTTCATGTTTTTTTATTAATAACCTGGATAGCAAGGATTACACAAACACTCTAGAGTTGCCACATAAACCCTCATGTTGGCCGAAATCTAAAAAAAAGTAAATATCTGCTACAAATAACCATTTAAATAAACAAGATTTCATCACGTTGTGAGGACCACTATGTTATTCATTCCTGCATTCTTTATATGCTAAATATCATTGAAGCAACACATCATATTTTAATAATGTAAATGATTTTTCACCCGCTTGTCATCCACATAAATACTTATAATAGGCCAAATTATTTTTGGCCAATATTCCCTTCGATTGGATCAAATTGCCTAATATAACAACAAATACTAACCAATTTATGTCTCGTTAAGATAAAATCAATGCTTTGAAGCACGAGATTAATAGTTGCATTGCAGAATGGGCACATATTTCTTCAGTTAAGATCAAAACCTCCATTTCCCAAATGTCCACATAAACAACAAACCTGTTCAAGCTCACAAATTACACCTTCGTCTTCCTCCTAACCGCTCAAATCCCAAAAGATTCATCTGCCTAATCATCCACACAATTCCTACCAGCCTATTATACCTATGATAATGAAGATGTTAAGCCCAATTTTGTGCTTAAGCATAATTTAATCCCCGAGATTACATCAGGCACATAGTTCAAGGTGAAGTTTGAGGTTGTGATCCAGCCAGAGTACCAAATCATGTTAGAACGTGATGTTTAGACAATGCAATACTTTTTCTTATTCACAACCCCTTGCCCCTTCAAAAGGAGCGAAAATATGCTGCCCATTCTCCAATGTTGTTGTGTTTCCTTCAACAATCATGTAAGTTAATTTTATGTTACCACTATTACAATCAAAATGAATAATGAAATTTTCACCAAACAAAATAATCTATTACGAAATTAATATAATAATTGGTGTAATTAATGTGAAAGGATAAATAAATACAATTCATTAAGTAAATTATTGAAATAATAGGTTAATTAAATATATTAAATCAAAATTAGGTTCAGTAATTACATATTGTAAAATCACTAAGACATTAAAATAAACCTATTAACTAAATCAATAAGTGATTTATTAGCAAAGTCATCAAGTATTAATTATGATAATAAATTAGTACAAGTAGATAGAGAAAGAACAATTAATAGATAAATTAGGATAAATGGTTTAATAAACAGTTTTTTAATTCTATAAAAATTTAAATTTCAAGATAGTCTGAATAGCTCAAGATAAATTAGTTATTTGCCATTTAGTTATGTGAAATTTTGAGTTTGAGTGATGTAGATCGAATGCATCGATCTTGATCTTCATTTTAGATGCTTTATGATCAATATTTAATGCGGAGCAAATATTTTTTTCTAGTGATAGTAGTTCAACCACGGTACATGAATATGCATACATTTCAAGTTAAACATTGATAAATTTAAAAAAGTGTCATGACCCAGCCTGGGGGCTTGGAATTACCAAGGCGGAAATAGATGGTCAGACAATGAAATTCAATTTTTATCATTCAATAATAAAAATAATCATCCAAACAAACTAAAATAGCCACTACAATTAAAAATTAAATCTTTTTAACAGTAAAGCAGTTATGAATGTACAATTACCTTTCTAAAATGTTGATTGTGTCTTTCTATAAATATTTTTTCATCTATCATTCATTTTCTAGTCAAAAGCTTAAACCAAAAAACGGTAGGTTGTCATTGTGAATTTGACAAACTTAATGAGCTCATATTCCTAATATTATACTATTATAGTAACATAATGGAATTTAAGATGCAACATACATGTTGGTTAAGGTTAAGTCAGTATCAAACTGTTTAATCACTAAAGTATGATCATAGAAAAATTCATATCATTTAAATGGTCATACATATCTTATATATGATTTTAGGTAATATTTGTCACAGAAGCACACTCTAAATTGCACTAATTTATGTTTTTTATTATCAATATCATTTTTCAGTTTACATGCACAGACTTTAGCATTCCTAGCTAGTGCTATAAAAGAGTGAACTACATTAAGCAATCATGCACATACAAACATAATTTATTTTATTCATGTGTTATCATTTGATATATCTTTATAATAATCAGTATATGCAATTAATTTTAACATGCGTAGAAATGTATGGTATACATTTCAACTATGACCAATACAATCTATAGAGTAGATAAGTCATCAGTAATTTGAAGTATTAATCAACCTAAGAAATTATTTATATTATTTAATGCATTTGATTTAGAAAAAATTAATACTTTTATTGCACAACAACAACAACAACAACAAGCCTTTGTCCCACTAAGGACGACCACATGAATCCTTTTTCTCTATTGTGTCCTATTGAGTGTCATATTTTCATTTACATTTAATAGATTAAGATCAATTTTTATACAAATTAGTACTATTACTGTAAATTAGAACTAAGAGTACTCGCATGACTTGATTCATTGTCTTATATTTTCATTTAATAGTTACGTCAGCTTTTCTAATAATATTAATAGTTTAAAAGTATATTTAATTTTCCAATTTCTTTGTCCAATCGTCTTTCATGTCCACATTTATCAACTAATATGAAAAAAACATAGGAATATATTAATTAAACTATAGTTTTTTTTAACAAAATCCAACATATTTGAATAAGGCATTAGGTTTAACTTTATTTATAAGATTAAAAACCTTTCTAAATAACTAAGTCAAAACACTACTTAAACCCACATCTTAACTTTATTTTAGAGTAAAAGACCTGGACTATTTACATGGGTCCGTTTTAGTCCCAAAGTTCATAAAAAGGCCAAAATAGTCTCAGACACTTTAATTTGAGATTGAAATAGTCCCTATGGAGGACTAGAGGTCAATTTTAAAATAGTCGAGGACTAGTTTGACACTTCTATACACTCTAGAATTAAAATAGCTCAATGTAAATAGTCGAGGACTATTTTGGCACTTTACTTCATTGTTTAATACTTGAATGATTTGCAAACGTTTTCTTTTTCTCCTAGTATATCACTCGATCCCAACAAATTAATTAATACATAATCAATAGTAAAAATCAAACCCTCACTTTTCTATATTATTTTTTTTTCTAAAATTCAAAGCTAAATAACTCAGTTGAAGCAATCGACCTCGCCAATAGCTTGAACTCAAGCCTTATCCACCATTGCACATCTACTCTTAACAGTCCTGACTCAAAAAATGACTGTTTGAGGAGGCAAGATGCCCAATATCTCACAAGCAATGTTCGCTCACATTCTAAGTTCGAGGTCATATGCTTATTGTTGATAGTGCTTGCTCACCCTACCACGCACAAAATTATCTCTCTAGCTCGCACTTCCATTACCGCAAAAAAACTACATGTTCCTCATCTCATCGGTTTTAGTTTGTGATCGGCATGCTTAGCTTCTTTGGATGGACACCTATTTGACCTTTGTTTTCGTCGCCACTTGTGCTCCACCCACACATCACTTGTGATCAATCAACTCAAGCTCTTCACACAAGATCGATCCCAATTCCCCTTTTGATTTACTTCTCACGTACATTCTCACTCTTCCATTCTTTCTGATCTCAATCACAGTTTTGGAGAAAGATGCCCCTTTGATTGTTCCTTCATCTCTTCTCGATATTTCTTTTTCAATTTATCCTATACTCGATCATTGAATGTAATTTTAGTAGTAGTAGCTCTAGTGACAAAGTTCTAACTATGGGTGATCAAATTATTAAAATGTGTGAACGTTTTAGATATCTCGGGTTTATTGTTCAAAGTGATGGTGATATAGATGGGGATGTTATTAGTAGAATTCAAGTTGGTTGGTTGAAGTGGATGAATTCTTCATGCCTATTGTGTGATAGAAAAGTACCGGTTAAACTGAAAAAAAAATTTAATAAGATGGTGGTGAGACCTGCAATGCTCTATGGCCCTGAATGATGGCCATTCAAAGAGAAGGATAAAATTAAGTATTGCCGAGATGAGAATGCTTAGGTGGATGAGTGAATTTACACTTAGAGACAAAATGCGAAATGAATATAGCCATGATAGGGTTAGTGTAGCTCTAATGGCGGACAAAATTAGAAAGAGTCGTCTTAGATGGTTTAGTCACATTAAACGTCGACCATCTTGTGATCCGATTACGAGAGTAAATGTTTTAGATTCGGATTTAGTTAAGAAAAGCAGAGATAAAACTAGAAAGACTTGGGCATGTTATATAAAAAATAATCTTATTTATTAGAATTACATGAAAATATGACACTCAATAGGACGCAATGGAGAAAAAGGGCTCATGTAGCCGACCCGAATTAGTGGGATAAAGGTGTTGTTGTTGTTGTATGCTTGATCATTTCCTTATCAATTTAGTCTAATGTGTGCTAGCCCACTTTTATACATGTGGTACAAAAACAATATTAGTTTTTCGCAATTTTGTATATTTGAGCTAATCTTTTTAATAGCCTCTATATCAAGGTCAGGGTCACTTTAAAATTTAGGGGCAGCTCCAGCTTATCCAGCTTCTGCTGATAAACAGTTTATCCTGATAATCTGCTGATGAGCAGCTGATCCGGATAAGCTGGCTGCCTGTTTGGTTTGTGCGTTTAGAAAACGGCTGATTCTGGATAAATGTCTATTCTGCCCTTGTTGTGGATAAGTTGTTTAGCTGTTTGGTTTGTGCGTTTTGTAAACAACTTATTTGCAGACTTTTTTAGTTAAATAAATAAATTTTTAAAGCTCGAATTATAAACGAGCCGAACACGAACAACTCCTTATTCACTCGTGTTCGACTCGTTTTAGCTAGAAATAAAAAAAAATTATACAACTATTTATATAACAATATATTACATATATTATTTATATAACAATATATTATATATATTTATGTCTAAGTTTAAATCATAACACCTCATGTGACAATGTGGTTAGTGCATTCTTTTGTATATATTTGATTCAGGTTCGAATCACATACTTTACATCTATTTTTCTCAATTTAAGTTTAACGAGTCAATTTCGAGCCGAACTCGAACACACTGTTCACGAGCCGATTTCGAACACAAGCTATTTCGAACGCGCCGAACACGAGCCCAGCCTGAGCTCGCTCACGCTCGGCTCGTTTACAGCCCTAATTGCAACATAAAATAACAACTCTCTGCAAGTTCAAAAGAGGTAAAATGAATATATTCATAAAACCCAAATATCTCGAAACTGATTGCAAACCAGCAGAGGAAAGGGGTTTGCTCCGTCTGCAATCAGCAAACCATCCTTGGAGACTGCTTGCTCTTGAATATTTCAAAATTCCATCACCTTTTCTGATTACCCTCACCATTGCTAAGGAAGCAAGACATCTTATGGGACGCCTGGTTCCCAAAACAAGCAAAGAAAACAAGGCACCTTCGCACTTCCATTGCAACCGCACTATTATCTCCTGCAATAAAGGAATGACCATACATCAACAACATAATGCATTAACTGACCCTTTCTTAGCCTTTTTATCAAAGCAAGACAAATAATGAATTAGATAAAATTACGTAAAAAAAAATTAAAAAAAAACAAAGCAATAGATCCCGTAAAGTATTAAGCCCTTCATGGCTTTAACAATTCCAACTATCATATGTAAGTTCACGGGGCCACAATACTGTAGTTCAATCCACTTCATGGTCCAGTAATAAAAACAGAACCAAACAAAAAATTACTCCCACATGAAAGAATGAATAGCCTCACTAATCACTTTAAGCAGCAAGACCTACAAAGTTCAACCACCTGAAAATACCGCTAATAATGATTCCTAAAGGTTGTGATATTTATAGCTAAAATGGAAACGACAAAGTTAGACAATCGGATGTGGAAGCAAGACGATCTGAAAAACTCTCGAAATAATAAAAGATGGGAATGAGAGGAATCGATCTTTAAGGCAGAGTCGAATATAGGACCTGGGACTCTTCTTCAAAGGCGGCTACTAGCGCGGAGAGGAGATCAAAGTAGAGGAGCGGGTCCGGGTGTTGCTGAGGGGCCGAGGCGACGATCGTATTTGCTCTCGGAGTTCCTTTCTTCCTTCTCAGCTGCGAAGCGCACCGAAAGAATTTTTTCCAAAACGCTGATGGAAGACGCGGGCCGCGGGGTCGATCCTGCGGCCCGCGTATAGTATAAATTGCGAACGACGTTCTCTACCCCGCAGCAATAACGCGCGAAACAAACTTTTGCACGGCGTTTTCAAAACACTGAACGTAGATATAAGCTGCCCCAAACGCACCCTTAATAAGTATACAAATGAAAATGCTAAGATGTATGCATTGTAAAATAAAATAATAAATAATTTTTTAGAGTCATTAAAAGTAGTATCTATTGAAAGTAATAGAGTGGTCATTAAATGGTTCGTCTCCGCCATACATTCAAATATGCTAAACATAGGCGTAATTTGATAAAATTTATTTTTTTTGTTTGCCTATTCAAAAATAATATTGATTACATGGAAAATGTAGTTTCAAAATCTCCATTTTGCATGTGTTCTCCTTATGACTTCATGAACATATGGAATAAATGATTAGGTAGGTTGTAAAATAAAAGTAGAGTAATTTTATTTCAAACAGCGAAAACAAAACATAGCTGTAGTAGTGCCATACCAAATTTACCAAAAGTTCATGTCAGTATGGCCATTGAAAGGGAAGTCAAGGTCACTCGGATAAAATTCTTCTATGTAGTATGCTTGTAGAGAATAAAGTTGGTGTTTTTGGTTATTAAGAGACAAGAAAGCATGATCAGAATAGAAAATAAAGTCAATGTAAAATATAGTGAATCAAAAAATAACCTGGCTACAAGAAAAAGGGCCTGCTTAAACTAGAGTTTAATGCTTATAAGATATAAAATAGAGTCGAAAGAATTAATATGCTAAATCACAATAACAGCATATATCAAATGATAATAGATAACAAATATCAAATGATGAGGGTATGCATTATCAATCTCAATCACCAATAAAAAGTAGGGGTTTGTACATACATACCAACCAAATCTTATGTATTTTCATATCAAACAACTAAACTTTGATTTTTACATTTAGACCACTCAAAATTTTCATATCACATCAAAAATAACATTATTTTAACTTCTAAAATAAAAATGTAAAATACACCTTTGCATGCAAAGGAAGGTGGAATATTTGTACAAATTGAAGTTTTTGTGTTAGATATGTAAATACATGAGAATTGAGTGCATGTACATATTCCTAAAATGTAACACCAAAAACTTAATTTTATACATATTTTTTACCAAATTCAAATCATCATAATAAAACATCACAATCACCTCATATATAATTACCCGCCTCAAACTTTTCATACACCTAAGGCACGATCAAATCATCGTGAACAACATAAACTCAGGCTCTACACTAGCTTTTACGAATGGAAAATTTAACCTGACATTTGAAAGCCAGAAACATAGAAATAAACATTGGAATAATAAAATTCGCAATACCTCAATTGAAGTTGTGCATACATGCATGCATAAACTAAGGTGAATAATCATTATGCGATCATAGCCTTTAAGTTTCCAAAATTTTCACATAGTTCAATAAAATAATAGACAGTATTTAAAGGTGCATACACTCTACTTGAAGCAACTGCTGCCGATACATTGAAAATTGGAACAGAGCAAATGATGAAACGAAGTTCCTGCAGAATGCAAAATTAACTAAAAAAGGTCTTAAATAAAAAGAATGAGATAATAATAGACCATCAAAATATTAGCAATAAGAATAACCTTGTGCGGGAGTTTCGAATAAAGTAAAACAAAAGAGAAAACAGGAGCAAAGTATCTGACCATTCTCCTATCAAGTAACACACCTAGCTGAAAAGTGAAAATAAAATAAAAAATTACATTCTTAGTGGCCAGAAAGTGTCCATCAGGAAATCTTATTACATCTGCGCAGTGCTAAAAAGTTGGAGAATTTCAAAGATAACAGGAAATCTTTAGAGAATTTTATTATTTTTCAGGGCATCTCAAAAGTAGATAACGCCTGCTCATATTGCCAATTCCAAAAAGAAGTTGATCAAGAACTAAACTCGAGTACTGCAATTTAAATATCATAAATGAAGCACTATAAAGTTGATCTAAGAAATGCATTTCATGAAAGCCATGATCAAACTTCACTAGTGATGGTAGATATTGTAGGTTTTGAGAATTAGTGGAAAACTTTAGTGATATGAAAGCGGGGTTTAAAATAGCTTACATTAATCCTAAATATGAAAGACATGATACATATATCTCCAAGATTACGATTAATCAATTCCTAATAACTACCCAGAGATAAAAAGAAAGACAAAATAGAAAAACATAATACCTATACAAAATAGAAAAACATAATACCTATATTTCCAATATTACAGTTAATCCATTCCTAATAACTACTCGAAGATAAAATGAAAGACAAAAAAAAGGAAGAAAAAAACACCTATGTCTCCAAGATTACAATTAATCAATTCCTAATAACTACTCCACAATAAAAAGGAATTACATAAAATAGGAAATAACATAAAAGGAAATGAAATAATTCCTAATAATTTCTAAAACTCTCTCTCAAATTGAAACAAAGATGTCAATCATGTTCAACTTGGATTTCAAATCATCAAACAATGGGCGAGGAAGATACTTTTGTGAGGTAAAACTTGAAGGCTTCATCCCCAAGAGCATTTAGGGATACATCTAGTTGACTGTGGTTGTCTTCAGCTGCAATTTTTATAATTTTTGTAGGTAGGTGGAAGGCTGCTACAAATAATGTTGCAAGGAAGTAGACAATCTAAGAGAAATCTGCAGGATATGGTCTGTAAGGAAAAAGCCCTAGAGGAGGGTCTGCTGCAGAATAAGGTTATGGAGGAGGGCCCGAGCAGGAAAAGGCTCTGAAGGAGGTCTTACTGCAAGAAAAAGCTCAGGAGGAGGTTCTGCTGCAAGAAAAAGTTCCAGAGGGTCTGCTACGGGAAAAGGCTCCGAAGAAAAGTCTGCTACAAGGAAAAGCTTTGGAATAGGACAAGCCGCATAAAAGCTTCGGAAGGCCAGCTGCAGAAAAAAGCTATGAAGGGCCAGCTGCAGGGAAAAGCTCTGGAAGAGGAGTTGTCGCATGAAAAGCTTTGGACGAGGGTCTATTGCAGGAAAAGTTTTGGAGGAGAGCCTACTATAGAGAAAAGCTCCAGAGGATGGCCTGCTGTAGAAAACCCGAAGGAGGGACTTTTGTAGGAGAAAAAAATTACGACCACAAAGGAGAAAAGAGGAAGGCATCATTTAGAGGAAGGCGCCATTTTCTTGAAAAGAAAGAGAGAAAAAATAAATAAATAATCCTCCCCAAATGAAGATCATTTATGGACTTGAGAGGTCAACGGTCCAAAGGAGAATTGAACAGAACCAAACAACTTATTCCACCTAATCCTCAATAGAGTCTGACGATCAAGAACGGTCCAAGTAGGAGCCANTACACCTAGCTGAAAAGTGAAAATAAAATAAAAAATTACATTCTTAGTGCCAGAAAGTATCCAACATAAAAACAATCAAAGAAAATATGCAACTTATTACATCTGCGCAGTGCTAAAAAGTTCGAGAATTTCAAAGATAACAGGAAATCTTTAGAGAATTTTATTATTTTTCAGGGCATCTCAAAAGTAGATAACGCCTGCTCATATTGCCAATTCCAAAAAGAAGTTGGTCAAGAACTAAACACGAGTACTGCAATTTAAATATCATAAATGAAGCACTATAAAGTAGATCTAAAAAATGCATTTCATGAAAGCCATAATCAAACTTCACTAGTGATGGTAGATATTGTAGGTTTTTAGAATTAGTGGAATACTTTAGTGATATGAAAGCGGAGTTTAAATATAGCTTACATGAATCCTAAATAGGAAAGACATAATACCTACATGTCCAAGATTACAATTAATCAATTCCTAATAACTACCCAGAGATAAAAAGAAAGACAAAATAGAAAAACATAATACCTATATTTCCAATATTACAATTAATCCATTCCTAATAACTACTCGAAGATAAAATGAAAGACATAAAAAAGGAAAAACAAAACACCTATGTCTCCAAGATTACAATTAATCAATTCCTAATAACTACTCAAAAATAAAAAGGAAATACATAAAATAGGAAATAACAGAAAAGGAAATAAAATAATTCCTAATAATTTCTAAAACTCTCTCTCAAATTGAAACATAGATGTCAATCATGTTCAACTTGAATTTCAAATCATCAAACAATGGGCAAGGGAGATACTTTTGTGAGGTAAAACTTGAAGGCTTAATCCCCAAGAGCATTTAGGGATACATCTAGTTGACTGTGGTTGTCTTCGGCTGTAATTTTTATAATTTTTGTAGGTAGGTGGAAGGCTGCTACAAATAATGTTGCAAGAAAGTTTGCAAGGAAGTAGACAATCTAGAGAGAAAATTGCAGGATATGGCCTGTAAAGAAAAACCCCTAGAGGAGGGTCTGCTGTAGAATAAGGTTAAGGAGGAGGGCCCGCGCAGGAAAAGGCTCCGAAGGAGGTCTTCCTGCAAGAAAAAGCTCTGGAGGAGGGTCTGCTGCAAGAAAAAGTTCCAAAGGGTCTGCTCCGGGAAAAGGCTCCGAAGAAAGGTCAGCTACAAGGAAAAGCTTTGGAATAGGAAAAGCCGCATGAAAGCTTCAAAAGGCCAGCTGCAAAAAAAAGCTCTGAAGGGCCAGCTACAGGGAAAAGCTCTGAAAGAGGAGCTCCCGCATGAAAAGCTTTGGACGAGGGTCTATTGCAGGAAAAGTTTTGGAGGAGAGCCTACTACAGAGAAAAGCTCCAAAGGATGGCCTGCTGCAGAAAAAAGACCCAAAGGAGGGTCTTTTGTAGGAGAAAAAAATTGTGATGACAAAGGAGAAAAGAGGAAGGCGCCATTTTCTTGAAAAGAAAGAAAGAAAAAATAAATAAATAAATCCTCCCCAAATGAAGATCCTTTATGGACTTAAGAGGTCAACGGTCCAGAGGAAAATTGACCAGAACCAAACAACTTATTCCACCTAATCCTCAATAGAGTCTGACGATCAAGAACGGTCCAAGTAGGAGCCACCAAAATAGTTGTGGATTTTGAGACCGTTGTGAGACCTTTAGCAATGGTTGATTTGGTCAAAACCTTATTTGTTGGTTTCTCATGGAGTTTGTGGTGTTCAGATCCTCTGGTCTGTGGAGGGATTGAGATAGATGTCCAACCTCCAATAGCATCAAAAATAGTTTTGGACAGAAGCTCAGAGGTGGAGGAATCAGTCATGGCTCCAACAGAGCAAAAGGAGAGAATCAAAGCTCGAGGCATGGAAGGAGTCGATCCCTGCATCTAGACAGGAGGGACATGGATCCGTAAAGCAAGTTGAATATTTTTCAGCATAATAATAACCCTCATCATATGGATGGCACAAAGATCCATGTCTTCAAAGAGGCTAAAAAGGTAAGTCTCCGCAGCCTCCTGAAGCAAATTAACGGCAGAACTCTGAAATTGGAGATCGGTCTTGAAATCCTCCACAATTTCAACAATGATGCTGGAAGGGAAGCTTACAGATGAGAAGCTCAGTGCTCTTATGGGCCATCAGCGAAACTATTATGGGACATAAATGATGGGTTACTTCAGAACAACGATCGCAAGAGCCGACTGTCTGGCTGCATAGCTGCTGACAGCGACTTTTTATATACCTAAAAATACAAGAATTTGACACTACTAGAAGATTTAAACCCTCGGCAATGACGCCAAAAACTTGATGCAACTTTTAATATGCAAAAATTTANCTTATTTGTTGGTTTCTCATGGAGTTTGTGGTGTTCAGATCCTCTGGTCTGTGGAGGGATTGAGACAGATGTCGAACCTCCAGTGGCATCAAAAATAGTTTTGGACAGAAGCTCAAAGGTGGAGGAATCAGTCATGGCTCCAACGGAGCAAAAGGAGAGAATCAAATGTCGAGGCATAGAAGGACTCGATCCCTGCATCTAGACAGGAGGGACATGGATCAGTAAAGCAAGTTGAATATCCTTCAGCATAACAATAACACTCATCACATGGATGGCATAGATCCATGTCTTCAAAGAGACTAAAAAGGTAAGTCTCTGCAGCCTCCTGAAGCAAATCAACGGCAGAACTATAAAATTGGGGATCGGTCTTGAAATCATGCACAATTTCAACAACGAGATGCTGGAAGGGAAGATTACAGATGAGAAGCTCAGTGCTCTTCTAGGACATCCTGATCTCCATCAGCGAAACTATTATGGGACATAAATGATGGGTTATTTCAGGATAACGATCGCAAGAGCCGACTGCCTGGCTGCCTAGCTGTCTGGATGTTTTGGTAGTCGATTGCTTCATTGGAGCATTCTCGTTGATGGGACTTCCAAGTGGTTTGCACCATCAAGGTGGTTTGGGCTTATTTCTGTTCTCTGCAAGAAAACAGGGGTAGGGATGTTATGGTCCTTCACGGAAACATGACAGGAGGGCCTATAGAGAAATTGAAAAGGAGCTCTGATTGCCTGCAGTAGAATATTTAACTGTTTCAGAGGTCAAATAGAAGGGTTGTCGAGCAAAAGAAGAAGGCCTGATCGAAGGTCGTTGGGTGTTGTTGAGGCAATGAGAAGAAATCAACAAAAAAACTATCTGCTGCAAGAAAGAGCCAAGGAATGGCCTTTAGGAAGACTTTTAGCTGCATACAGGGAAGAACTCTGGACTATCGTAGAATTCCTGCATGAAGGAGATCTCTTGCAAAAAGAAGAAAATCTGTAGGCAGTTGGCTGCAGAGAAACTACTGTCAAAGACTGTAGTAAAGACTCCGACGACTAGAGGAGTTCTAGCAGCTAGGTACAAGCGGCGAGAGAATTCCGACAGCTAGTTCCTGCAGGAAGGAGTTTCGGCGGCTAAATCCTGCAGGGAGAGGAGTTCCAGCCTGTAGGGAGTAGGAAGTTTTTGTTGGTAGAAGATCTCCTCCGGCGGAGACTCTTGGATTCGTTTGAAGGCTCTGATATCATGTAGTCGGAGGTTTTGAGAATTTATCGGAATACTTTATTGAAACGAAAGGGAGGCACAAATACAACTTAAACGAATCCTAAAATAGAAAAGACATAACATTTAAATCTCCAAAATTATAGTTAATCAATTCCTAATAACTATCTGGAGATACAAAGAAAATTCATAAAATAGAAAAGACATAAGATAGAAAATAAAGGGAACGGAAATAAATCAATTCCTAATAACTTCTGATAGAAATAATAAAGTGAAAGCAAATTTTTGTATAGCTACATGGAAGACAAAATTCCTTGTAGCAATACCATGTAGAGTGTATTAAGCATATCTGGAGATATTTCAATCTAACAGAACACTACATTTTGTTGAAATGGACAAAATAGTTTTTAACATTTCATCTCGCTCCCAATAAAAAAATGAATAATGAAAATTTAAATGAACCTATCAAAATCCCATTGATTCACTGTAAGGGCTAATTAGGTTATTTTTAGTTTGCAATTGTTAAGGTGTTTTGACAGGGACATGAAATTTTACCTTGTTATAAGTCATCGGTCCCCATCGTCCAAGAAGCATTCCAATGATTAACCATTCAGGTAGGTTGCCTATAAATTTGATTTGAAGTTTTATAAAAAGAAAGCTTCCGCA
Source organism: Phalaenopsis hybrid cultivar (assembly GCA_002079205.1). Classification (NCBI taxonomy): domain Eukaryota; kingdom Viridiplantae; phylum Streptophyta; class Magnoliopsida; order Asparagales; family Orchidaceae; genus Phalaenopsis; species Phalaenopsis hybrid cultivar. The sequence continues at coordinate 34,572 of JXCR01133740.1, forward strand.
TATTGATGCTTAATTTTAATTTAGCCCAATAGAGGGATTTTAATAGATGCACAAACTTTAAAATAGGCTTAATAACATGGAAATTTATGGTTTTATTAAATTTGAATTGATGTATGACCTAGCATTACTAGTTAGGGCCAACTAGGTTCACTTGTATTTTTAAGACCCACCTACCCATTCAAGTTCTAGATTTGTTTATTATCAAATTATATTGTTTGGAACTAACTTGGTGATTCAGAAGAACTTATAATAATAGACTAGTGCTTTTTTATGTAGATTTAGGATGAGATGCACGCACCAACTGACGCGGCATGAGGGGGGGATTCCCCTTCCGCGTTCTAGCATTTGGATCAACCAGTCAAGGCAAAGGAAGAGCTGACCAACTCCCTCATATGGGATTGGCGCCTGCTTTCAATAGTGGGCCCAATCATAATTACTTAGGGCTTATGTATTTATTTCATGTGTTTTAGGTTTCCAAGCCCGGATGTGAAAAGTGGAGGGTTGCGTTAGGTAGTCGACAACCAGCGTAAAACTTCTCGAAAAAATCATGACATGAATTTCGTGATAGGGTTGGTGTAGCTCCTGTGACGGACAAAATTAGAGAAAGTCGTCTTAGATTGTTTGGTCACATTAAACGACGACCATCTGATGATCCGAATAGGAGTAGATGTTTTAGATTCAACTTGTGTTAAGAAAGGGAGAGGAAGACATGGGTTTATTGTATAAAAAATGATCTTAATTTACTAGAACTGAATGAAAATATGACACTGAATAAGACACAATGGAGAAAAAGGATTCATGTAGCCGACCCCACGTGGTGGGATTAAGGCTTTGTTGTTGTTGTTGTTGTTGTTTTTGGTTTCCAATTTTCCCTTGTTATATGCCATCGGTCCTCATCGTCCCTGTGCAGTAGTTGGAACCTTTCGATGTTCAACATCTCAACATCTCATTTGGCTCAGTCAGAATCATAACAGACTCCTCCAGCACTGATCCATCATCAGGTGTTCTTGATTCTACCGAAGGATCAATTCTAACATATGTTTCCCTGCAGCCGAAGAACAATAAAACAACATGAACTTCTTGATCATAACTCGTAAGCTAAACGGCAGTAACTTTCTCCAATGGTCTCAATCTTTCTTTGTTTATCAAAGGGTGTGGAAAATTTGATCCTCTCCCTGGTATAATCCATGAAACTTCAAAGATTGACCTGATGCATGGAGCTTTGGAAGTAAAGAATTTTAGGGTCACATCATGGTTGATCAGCTCCATGGAGAATTCGATTAGCCGATCATATATGTTCCTTACATCCGCTAGTGCCCTCTGAATGGCAGTCCGTGATATCTACTAGGATGTGGGGAATTCCAGCCAATTCTATGAGGTCTCTAAGAAAATTCGTGAAACAAAATAAGGATCAAGGACCATGACCCAGTATTACAATGACCTAGTTGCATTAAGAATGAAATGCGACTTATACTATAACTACACATGGGAATCTCTAGCTTACCTACCTCTCTTCCACAAAATTATAGAGAAGAACTGCATGTTTCAATTTCTGGCAGGCCTCAACAAAGATCTTGATAAGTTCTAGGGTCGTGTCCTTGGTCGAAATCTTCTTCGTTCTACTCGCGCTGCTTTCACTAAGATTCGTCGCGAAGAATGTCAAAGACATGTCATGTTTGTTGCTTCCACTCAATCTGTCGAAGCGTTCGCCTTCGTCTCTAACAGTGGTCAATCCCGAATTGGTCACCTCAGTTGTGATTACTGCACAAACCCAACCACTCATGATAAGTGTTGGAATCTCCACAGAAAATCTGCATCCAAACCTTCGGCCAAATCCTCCCCTGCCAAGGGTCTTGCAACGACATCTAAATCCAACACGATGCAGTCAGCTCCTACCCAGAACAACCTAGAATCCTCTGGTTCTCTTAGAATTCAAATTGAATACTTAATCAAGTTGCTTGGATCTAGTCTGCTCTCTTGCCACACGTCGACCTCCTACATTCATTACGGTCCAAACCCATGAAACTCATTTCTTTTGCCCCTTCTAGTTCGTGGGACATTGATCCAGGTATCATCGACCAAATAACTGGGTGCTTTCAAGCCTTCCCGACATACTATCCATGCTCAGGAAAAGATACTGTTAAAATTATCGGCGATTCTCAGAGTTCCAATGCTGGTAAAGAAACAGTTGTTTTAACAATAGGTCTAACTCTAGAATTTGTGTTACATGTGCTTCTGCTGAAGTGTAGCAATTTATCTGTCAATAAGTTGACATATGACTGATTATGTTGACCATTTTTCCCCTGATGTTTGTCTTTCAGCATCGTCGTTCGAGAAAGAAAATTGGAACTGCTAAACGGTTAGGTGGGCTCTACTTCTTACAAGAGAATAGCACAGAGAATGAGGGCAGTCCACTAAGTAGTTGCAATTTATCTCAGTCCATTGAATGTCATATTATGTTGTTACACTGTCGTTTGGGTCATCCTAGTTTCCAGTATCTTAAAAAATTGTATTCGTTGGCGTTTATTAATAAAAATCCTTCTAATTTCAAATGTGAAATTTGTATGTTGGCTAAACATCATCGTATTTCTTATCTACCTCATACTTACACATCTTACGCTCCTTTCTCTCTTATTCACAATGACTTATGGGGACCCTCTCGCACTTCCAGTTACATCAATAAACGGTGGTTCCTTACTTTGATTGATGACCACACCTGGATGATGTGGGTCTATATTTTAAAAGACAAATCTGAAGTTGTCGTCACCTCAAAAAACTTCCACACCTTCATTTTGACCCAATTCAAAACTCTTATTCAAGCCCTTCAAACCAACAATGGTTATAATTTTTTTTTAAATCTGTGTAACGAGAATTCCTGATAAGGGCATCTTCCATTATAGCTCGGGTACGAACACTCAACAAAATGGGGAAGTCGAGAGGAAAATCGACATCTCCTCGACATTGCTCGCTACATTATATTTCAATTTAATGTCCTAAAATATTTCTAGAATGATGTAATACTTACTTCCACCTATCTCATCAACATAGTGCCCTAAAAAATTCATAACTTTTGAACCCAATTAGCAGTTTTGAGATAATGTTTTCCTAACAATCGGGCTTTCTCCATTTTGGATCAAAAATTTTTGTGTGCACAGTCTTTGTTCGAAACAACTACAACTCGAAGTAAACTTTATCATAGGTTCATAAAATATGTTTTCTTCGAATACTCTACCACTCCAAAAAAAGCTAGTGATGTCTTGAACCTGTCACAAATAAGGTTTATGTGAGTGTTGAGGCCTCCTTTTTTGAAAGTGTTCCCTTCTTTCCAAAATCGGCTCCAGTGAGGGGGAGAGCTAGAGTTCTTGGACATTATTTCTTACCCTACTCCTCTGGATATTACCCCCATGTCGCATACCACGAGGAGCAATCTATTCCTTTAGTTCCACCCATTGTCCTACCACCACGAAGCCCTCTGTCACTTTGGTTCCACCATCTCATCATCCCACTCTCCGTGTCTACAGTCGGCGCATTCAATCTGATGCACCTACTCTGAAGCCCGCTAACACCTTGTCGTACCTTGAATCCCCTTCGGGCGGCATCCCCAGCACTGCTCCACCTCCAAATGAGGAAGTCAGATCCTCTAGTAAGTACGCAATCAAACATGTTCTCTCTATCCCATGACAAACTACGTTTCTTTCTGTAGTTTAACGCCGACTTACATAGTATTTGCTACTGCCCTGACCAATCATCGGCTATCATCTACAATTGAGGTTGCCCTAGCAGACCCAACCTAGAAAGTTTTCGTCATGGAGGAGATGAACGCCCTTCAGCGAAACCATAATGGGACATAGTTGATTTTCCTCGAGGGAAGAAAGCAACGGGATGCCGATGGATTTTTAGTATCAAGTTTGACTCTGATGGATCCTTTAAATGCAACAAGATACGATTGGTTGTCAAAGGGTACCCACAAACCTATAAAGTTGACTATGAGGAGATATTTGCTCCAGCTCCTAAATTAACTACCATTCGGATCCTATTATCCCTTGCAGTGAATCTAGATTGGCCCTTATTCCAACTTGATGCCAATAATGCGTTCCTGAACGACAATCTTGCAGAGGAGGTATAAATGGCCCTTCCTCCAGGCTTTGGTTCCACTGCCTCTCAGAGTCAAGTATGTATGTTGTGAAAGTCCCTCCATGAATTGAAGCAATCATGACGGGCATGGTTCGACAAGTTTACAAAGGTAGTGGTAGGTCATAGGTTCAATCAGACTCAATCGGATCACACGTTCTTCTTTCGGCATTCCTCCACCAACCAGGTAGCCATCATTATTGTTTATGTCGACGATATTTTACTTACATGTAATGATCTACCAGCATTGAAGTCTCTAAAAGGCATTCTTATTGCTTCCTTTAAAATGAAGGACTAGGGATCTCTTTGGTATTTCTTAGGCATGGAAATTGCTCGTTCATCTCGGGACATTCGCATGTCTCAGTGGAAATATGTGATCGACTTTTTGACAGAGAACAAGATTCTCCTGTGCAAACTAGTGACCGGCCCGATGGATCCTAATGAAAAACTTATTGATGTTCCCAATGTGGATCTTGTAAACAAGACTCACTATCAGCACCTTGTGGGTGTATACCTTGCTCATACACGCCCAACGTATGCCACATCATTGGGATACTAAGTTAATTCATGCATGATCTCAATGAGCACCCTTTTCAAACTGTCCACCGAATTTTTCACTATTTAAAAGTCACACCGGACTCGGGTTTGTGTTTTTCTCGCCACACCTCTCATTCGATTGCAGTTTACACAGACGCTAATTAAGCTGGGCCCGTCAATGATCGGGGATCTATCTCGGGTTACTGCTCATTTGTGCAGGGAGACATTATCACGTGGAAAAACAAAAAATAGTCAGCAGCTGCCCAGAGCAATGTTGAAGCATAACTTCGATCCATGTCCCTAGGAACTTATGAATCTCTCTGGTTACAAATCATGCTCCGCGAACTACGTATGATAGTCTCCGTCCCTTTACAGTTGTTCTATGATAATAAGCAGTCATTGGCAGTGCTCACAACATTGTTTAGCATGATCACAACAAGCATGTTGAGTTTGACCGACACTTCATTAAGGAAAAGCTCGAATCCGGAGAAATTTGGGTCTCGTTCATGTCATCCAGTGGTCAGTTGATGGATATGCTCACCAAGAACCTTCCTCGACCACTGTTCGATGACTTCAAATCTAAGTTGAACATGACTGACATTTATGTTTCAACTTGACGAATATGAAAATATTTATTAGTGTATAGTAATAGCAGTTATTAATTCCTGTTTATTCTGTGTTATTATCTTTGACTCTTTATTATTCATTTCTTTTTTCTACTATATCCTATTTTTATTTTTTTCCTTATTAGTAAATTTTGTAATGACTTGATATACCCCTTTTTGTATCCATGAGAAGCAACCCGATTCTATTCTAACAAGAAATCAATTTTCAGTTAACTTGGAATATAAAATAGAATACATATATATTTATAAAATTAAATTGAAAATATATAGTTTTGTGAACAAGAAATCAATTTTGAGTTACCTTGGAACATAATTCTACCTTGCTCCTAATCAAATGACTTTGAATCAGATTCAACTTGACTAGAATCAAGTACGAGTGAGCTAAACTCGAGCAGATGATTTCAAGTGTTCATGCATTGAAATTACCACAAGCCCATGATATAAAAAATTAAAACATTGTGGCATATGAAATATTACATCATGTGCTAGCCATTTTCTTGGCTGGAAAGGCAAACGCCTTTCTTATTTGTCAATCACTTTTTAAACAAAAAAAAATTAATGAAGCGATCTACTTTCTTTGGAGAAGCATAACACCTATTATTCATATTCCAAATTCCACTGCCTTTCGCAAGTTTAAAGAAATTAAGCTAAGACTACANATACATCATGTGCTAGCCATTTTCTTGGCTCGAAAGGCAAACACCTTTCTTATTTGTCAATCACTTTTTAAACAAAAAAAAATTAATGAAGCAATCTACTTTCTTTGGAGAAACATAACACCTATTATTCATATTCCAAATTCCACTGCCTTTCGCAAGTTTGAAGAAATTAAGCTAAGACTACAGCGGTAAAAAGAGCAGGAAACCATCAAATTTTGTTATTTGTAAACTTACCAAGCTTAGAGGATATGCTACTAAAAGAGAGCGAGGAAGGGCCGAAGTAAAATACCAATTAAATGCATGTGTCTATATCACAAGATTAAGGATCAACGTCAAAAAATTGGCAGTTGAGAACGGAAAGAAAAATGAAACTTTTATTGGGTTTCTAAGGGGCCAATTATATATTTTATTTTCTATTTTTTGGTTTTCTTTTGTATTATTTATGTTTTTATTTTAAAACAAAACATATTTGACATTTTGATTAAAGTATGAATGTATGATTGTTTTTAAAAACACCTCAAGTTTATTTTGTGAGCTTTCAAGCACAAGTTAATTTGTTTATAAAAATAAAAAATAAAAAAATGTAAAAAACACAAAAAAAAAATACTTTTATAAGTGAAAAAGTATATAAGAACAAAAACAAAAAGCAAAATTGATTCCAAACAAGCCCTAAGTGATGCAAAGAGTAAACAAGATAAAAAATAAGCCTAACAAATTGAAGACTACTAATTAATTGTATATCTCTGATTTCAGAAGAAATGACAAACTTAAGAACACTCAGCTACATGATGCCAGAGTTTACTCATAAACTAACAGAAATGTAAATGTTATGACTGAAAACAAATGGGGACAAAGACGTACGGCAATAAAAAATAATAGCAAAGGACATAACACATAAGACCACATTAGGCCTAGGGCGAAGGTGGTGTTGCTGCAGTTTGAGGGACACAGTGGTAGGATGGCTGGAGGGTGGCGGTAAGGTGGCTGCAGCAAGGCAGTCATGGCAGCACCAAGGTAACGGTCTGGGGCGGCAGAGAGTGGGAAATTGTGGGGGGGGGGGGCGCGTGAGGGGGGNACTCTTCTGTGTCAAATTATCTTCCAATTCTTCAGGAATTTCTTCCATTGATCTTTCAATTTTCTTATCATTATCTCTCAACTCAAAGCTCTTTTGAAACAAATCCTCGAATTCTGTTCTAAATATCAGTTCAATAATTTTAAATTGCTCATAATTCATTTTCTTATGATTTATCTCAGAGTCACCAGGTAAAATCTCTGGGGGGTAACTGCTAATTGCATTAATAATCTGCCCCAGCATAATAATCTCATTCATTTTGTTCGTATAACATGGAATATGTCATTCAGTGACTTTGAATAACTCTTTCATAAGAGATCTTTTACTGATTTCATCATTCAATTCAGGGTTTTCTTGTGATTGAGTCAAATCTAAAGATATAAAGACTGGTGGTGTGAATGAATTCACCAAATAAGTAGGCTTTAAAACTGTATGAGGTAAATTCATCTTAAGTTCATGAGATTTTTCAACAGATGGAATTAAAAGTTTACTATTTTTGATAACATCCATCATTTCACACCTCTCCTGAACATACATAGAGTCTTCTTTAAACAACATTTTAGACTCATCATGAAAGCCCATTTCGATTTCATCTGTTAACTTACTCTCAAAACTTTTTTGGAAATTGTTTTTACTTAGATAATCAATTTCATCCATCTGAAAACAATCATCATCATTTCTCTCAGCTGGATATTTCATAGCCTTTAAAACATCAAAAGGGGTTTCATTGTCATTAATATTCATAGTTAACTTTCTTTTTTGCACATCTATCATAGCTTGTCCAGTAATAAGAAAAGGCCTCCCCAAAATAATGGGACGAAAAGGTCTCCCCAAAATAATGGGATGTTTTTTATCTCCCTCCATATCTAATACAATAAAGTCCATAAGAAAGATAAATTTATCCACTTTAACAAGCACATCTTCTATAATCTCCTTTGGATAAATGATAGATCGATCAGTTAACTGAAGAGTTATAGTAGTGGGAGAAATATCGGCTAAACCTAAACTTTTAAATATAGATAGAGACGTCACATTAAAGCTCGATCCTAAATCACATAAAGCTTTTCCACATAATCTTTTTCCAATTACACAAGGAATTGTAAAGCTACAATGATCTTTAAGTTTCCGAGGAAAGTTTTTCTGAAGTATAGCGCTGCACTCCTCACTTAGTGCAACTGTCTCGTAATCCCCAAATTTCCTTTTCTTGTTTAATATCTCCTTCATAAATTTTGCATAACTTGGCATCTATTTCAAAGCTTCAGCAAAAGAAATATTTATTGTTAACTTCTTAAGTACGTCCATGAACTTTAAAAATTTTTTATCTAACTCATGCTGTCTAAGTCTTTGAGAAAATGGAGGTGGTGGTCTTTCCAAACTAATTTTAGTTGGAGATATTAATTTTTCCAGATCCTTAGAAACATGTTCTTCAGGTCTTTTAGTTTCCTTTGTTTCTCTCACAACATTTTTCTCTTTTCTAACCACATCCTCTATCTCTCTTCCACTTTTTAATTGGACAGCTTCTACTTGTTTATTAGTGCTCTCTTTAGGGTTGATCTCAATGTTGCTTGGAAGTGTTCCTTGGGGTCTATTGCTATGTGAATTAGCAATTTGTCCCAGTTGATTATCTATATTTTTAATCGAAGCATTTTGACTTTGCAACTGGTTTCCCGTTTGCAATACCACTTCTTCCATAGACATCTTATTCTCAAATTGTTGATCATTGTTAGAGTCCCGTGGATATAAAGGTCTATAGTTTGTGTTCCCCTGATTATTCCAACTTTCATTAGTATTTGCATGATTATTTTCCCATTTTTGGTTTCCACCGTCAGTAGTACGATACCAGTTAAATTTAGGATGGTTCTTCCAACCTGGGTTGTAAAAGTTAGAATATGGGTTGTTTATGGTATTTAAAGCATCATATGATAAGTTAGAATCAAACATATGCCCTAATGAACTTTCCTCACTTACTGGAGTGAGTTGAGGCTGGTTCATTCCAAATTGATCCAACTTCTTTGATATTGCGGCAACTTAAGATGCAAGAATTGTAATTACATCTGAATAATGAACATTGACTACTATTTTAGAATTTACCCTTGTAGAGGGCCATTGAAATTCGTTTGTAGCCATATTTTCAATTAACGCATACGCTTCATCAAATGGTTTTGACATTAATGATCCACCAGCAGTAGCATCAATTATAAACCTAAGAGATTCTACTAACCCATTATAAAAATTTTGAATGATTAACCAATCAGGCAGAACATGATGTGGACACTTTCTTAGGAGTTCCTTAAAT
>JXCR01133742.1:4570-48388 GCA_002079205.1 Phalaenopsis hybrid cultivar
ACAAATAGATAACCTTAATCCTCCAAGAAATCCTATCATGTGTGCTCTTCTAGTTCCACCAACTCACCTTTCAACATGAGTTGCTCGAAATCAGTTATCTACCTCTCCACAGAAGAATCTCTTAGTGCATGTTATGGAGTTTTATGAACATATCATGTTGATAATGTGGAGGAAGGTATTTATGTTGCATCCCTTTTTTCATCTTAAAATAAATAGTGATTTTATTGTTTCCCTCACACTGGCAAAGACACTTCAGATTCTTCCACCACGAAGAAGCATCCTTCCTGTGCTTGATGGCTGTCAATTCAACTTTATTATTCTAGAGAACATCTTCGTAATCAAAATTCAATTCACTGTTTAGAGTCACTCAATGAATTCATTCAAGTCCATGTGACCGTCAAATTTTGACAAATTCAACTTTCTCCAAGATCTTGGCTCCTCCTATATTTCATATCAAATCGTTGAGATATTGATTCTTCATCACTAGAAACTTATTGATGGAAGAGATTCACGTCTACCCTCATTCTGACGAGCTACCTTTGTGACTATGAGTGACCTCATCAGGATGTTTTTTTTAAAGGCGGCAAGTCTCTATTGATTTCGTAGGATTTCTCATTGTATATCCTCCGTAGTAAGTTCATGAACACCTCGTGAGGGTTTCTCCTTGGCAACATAGCGACTTGTTCTTTCAATGGAAGTTTCAATGGAAAAGTAAAAGTGATTTAGGGTAAGGTAAGTGATGTAGGGGAAAAAAAATTGTAGGTCAAAGGTTGGTCGAGTGTTTAGAGTTTGAGTGATAAGCGTCAGGCCATATTTTTGGTGGAGGTCTAAGTGATGTAAAACTTTTTGGTTTAGATGTAGGAAACACAAATCCCTAAATATTTCTTTTATTTTTCGGGCTCTTATACCATATAACACTGTTCTAGGAGAAATATTTGCGTATGTAAAAGGTACGCAGAGTTGCGTACATTTTAGGTTATACGGAGGGTATAACTAGGTTACACTTAAGTTATACCTCCTTGTAATTCTTATTGTAGCCTAAGTGTAACCTAATTGTACCCTCCGAATAACCTAAAATGTACATAACTCTGTGTACTTTTCCGTACTCAAATATTTCTCTTATTCTAGGGGGCTCCTAGAATATGTCAGAGAATACATAGGTAAGTTGTATGAAGGGCCGAGGAAGCGTTAGGAATGATAGCAGCTAAATTTTGGCATCAACAATGGCAGGATAGCAAACCGAAAGTGAAAAATTAAGGTCTTCTCCTTCCTGCTGTCAAACAGCAGTAGCAAAGAGCAAATGGTAAAATGGTGAGGGATGGGCGACAAGGAGAATCCGCCACATGTTCCTAAGCAAGATACAAACACCACTTGCAAAAGGAAGATAGATACAGTACTCTAAAAAGCATAAAAAAGATAACGTCTCCAAACACAAGCATAACAATCAAAATTGTCTAAACAATAAAAACACACACATAAACAAATACCTCATAGCAGGAACCCTAATTTGAAATAATGAAATTGGAAAAAAACAATAAAAAAGAAAAAAAAAACAGGTTGAATAAAGAATCGGCAACACTGTGGTTCAGTACTCGCGAGATCGCATGATTTTCCCAAATCACACGATATCACAAAATAGGTTCGATCGAAATCGCAATTTACACAATTTGAAAGCTCCACGTCAACCCAATTTAGAATAAACCAGGTAAATTTAATTATTTTAAAATACGCCGTAATTTTTGCATCCCTCGAAATTTATCCAATTTGTTTTTATAAAGTTATACATTTTGAATCGATCAACTTGATATATAGTACCATATATAAATCATTAATATATGGGTTTATAAAAAATATAATTTAATAGATTAACTTAATTAACCTAAATTCTTGATTAAAATGAGTAACCTTTGTTAATTTAAAATCTCAATTATTGGAGCATCTCCACTTCCGGTGAGATGCATTTGTTTAATTAAGAGTCTGTTCGGGGCAACTATAATTGTTTGAAGAAAAAGCTTTAGGAGAAAGAAACGGCTATAGAAAATCTATTGTCAGTAAAGTTGTGTTTGTTAGGTTAGTTCGATTTTGCATTACTTGTGTTGCAGTTGATTTTAAAATAAATACTATATCGCCCATATATATAAATACACATATATATATATAAGCCCAAGGGCAATTATATTAAAGAGAAAATGGTACAGATGGGTTGTATGAGTGGGCCCAAACAGGCACCCAACCCACACGGTACAACACACAAAAAAAAATAATAATAAAAACCCAAAAATAGATAGTACATATAAGAACAATCGAGTCGACCCAATTTAGTTCTATCTCTGCCTCTAGTTCTCGGAAGGGAACCAGCTAACAAATTGGAGAGATGCGTACCATTGCCCGAAGTAACCAAAGTATCATCCATTAGATTCCTTAGCTTGAGTAAATCTTCATTCTTCTTCTTCCTCCTGAAACTGTAGACCTGTCATTCATCATCCAAAAATTGTTGCTCATTCGGATGAGGTGGTAGTGTTGTAGTAGAAAAATTGCCAACAGTTGTACCCACAATAGGTTCTAGTGTATATGTGGTATGAGTTGTCGCCTCAATCCCAGATACTCCCTAAAAATGGGGAGCTGCAAGGTTCTCCTGATTATCAGTTCGTGTAGGTAGGGATCCTTCAGTATTGTTTTCAATAGGGTTTGAAAGTGTAGGTTGCTCAGCAGAACCATCCAACTTCATATCAATCACAGATACAGTATTTTCAGAGGGATCCACCGGGGCAATTAAGTCAGACACCAAATCCTGTCCTATGGTAGTTTTCTCTCCAGGTGGAACAGATATGTCCAGAGCAGTGGGGTTAGATCCATTTGTATTCACTTGATTTTTAGATTTCAAATTAGAATGAAGATTATGGCATTTATCAAGTGTATGCCCAAACATCTTACGATGTGAACAATAAGGATGTCTATGCTCCATGACGATTTGTTCTCAATATCCATTATGAGTTATGCCCAACCAGACTTCAGTAACATCAGGTAAAGTAATATCTTTTTCCACAAGTATTCTAGCCACTGAATGTTTGGTTAGATTGAAAGTGAGTAGATCTAACTTCATAGGGTCCCCAAGTATGGCCCCAATAGAGTAAAGAACTAAATGATGAAAAAAGTGCAACTTGAGACCAGGTAAACTAAACCATACAGATATAGTAGAAGATTCATGATTATGGTCAAAATTAAGAGACCGCTTGAGTAACTTCATTGATTTGTCTGCAATGTTAAGATATTTTTTGAAGAAAATCCGAGTGTAGTCTTCAGTCATGGTTAATTGAAACAACACGTGTCTCTCATCCATGAGCCCCTCTGTTAGTTTGAGATCATCAAAACTTTTCCTGATAACTTTAATAGGTGGGTGACCCCACCGAAATTTTCAAATAAGAACGAACTTGAATTTCTCAATGAGGGTTGAAATTTCTAACTCAGAGAAAAAAAGTTTTGTTTTCCCGCTTAAGGGATGGTACATATGTGTGTGTGTGTGTGTTAATTGTAAGTTAATCATTTTAGAATTAACTCATGTATAACAACATAAATGAATTTAAGAAATTCTCAATAAATCAACAGTTCATATCCACAATCATAAATCAATGCATTGCAAAAACATGAATTAAATTAAAAAGTAAAAACCGTAATGTTCATAGTTCATTATGAAAATAAAAGACTAGTGTTCATAAACAGTAATATATAAAGTTCATGTACTATTATTTTAAAAGAAGTGACGATGGTAGTGAATCTGTTTATCAGGGACCATTGACATAAAAGTCTCCCTTTTAATAAGTTCTTCAATAAATTTCATTGCGAAAAGATAACGAGGAATGCCATCAAAATTTTCTTGAGTTCGATCAAACACTCATAGCATCAGATATTGACGGTGGTGTCTTGACTATAGTGGAGGAGAGGTGCATGCAAAGAAAAGTTGTGAAATTTGTCCCAAAAAAAATCTCGCACACATCATTTTCTTCCACCATTGTCTTCTGATGAAGATGGATGTTTAAGACTACTACTATGTTTGCATGACATTTCAACAGGATCATATGAGTTGCCTTAATCTTCACAATTCTAACTCTAATTAACTAAATTTTAATAACTTCGAGCATGAACACCCATGACGACAACAACTCCAAATATTATACCAAGTTTTTCTTCCAATTCAAGATATATACCAGAATATCTAAACTATTTAGCTTCAGGTAGTACCTATGATAAAAAAGAACGTAAGTCTAAATATAAAGTACTCATGCATGTGTTCAAAAAGAAGAATAAATTTTACATCTATCTTTTCTTTCCACCACTCGGTCGAGGTACTAATAACTTTAGCTTAGTTGCACCTTATTTTAACTCCGTCCACACGTTCTAATCTTTTTTAAGTCATCTCATTTATTTTTTTAACTGAGCCCTGTCAAAATTAGTCCCAGTTCTTTTCTTAAATTTCTTGATTATATTTTGTCAACCCTCGCTATTAAAATATGTGGTGTTGTGTGGTAGGCCAATTGCCCGCCTTAATCACATACAAGCATATTTCACAAAATCTTATTTTAATATCTCTCTTCCAAGTAGCACGTGTATTTTCCCAACACAAAGATATGTAATATGAAGGAATTAATTACAATGTCACATAAATATCAAAGCTACTAACAATTATTAAAGTGCTGTCTTTCATTGGAAAGAGAAAAAGTAAAACGGCAAAAGTAGAGGCATTGGAAGCTTAAACAGCAAATCATATACATGTATGAAAAACTAACATGAAATTTGAATGCCCTTAAGGGTGAAGTGCAGAAACATTTCATATCTCAGAAGATATGGCATGTTGCAAACTTCTAGATGGTTAAAAACACTTAAATGTAAAATTCACTTTTGCTGCTTTTGTCTATCAAGACTATTTGTTTGCACACACCTAATAAAACAGAAAATTTGTTTGCTTCTGAATTTACATATCTAACACCTAAATAACAAACTTTTGCTTGATATTGTAAGAGAACTTTGAAAGCATAACCAGAAACGTTTCCTCGTACCACACTAGGGCTGTCGAATTGGCTCTTCGTTTGTGAACAGCTCATGTTCGTCTCGTTCTTTAAGCCTAATGAGCCGAACACGAACAAATTTTTAAGCTTGAAATGTAAATGAGCCGAACACGAACAAAAATTTGTTTGCTCGTGTTCGGCTCAAATTGGCTTGAAAATATATATATATATATAATCCGATGACGGGAGCTCTGCTAGGGTTTGGAGCTGCAGGCGATTTCGTGGCGACTCGAAGATGCTAACGGCTACACAATCTCAACGGCACCCCCTGGTGAGATCCTTCCGGTTTTTCTGTTTTGGCTTTCCCCTCGCTCTCGGTTTTTATCTCTCGTCCTCTCCTTCTCTTTACGGCCATGGCTAAGACTTACGCTGGGGTCACTGCGGGGATTTCTTCATCTGAGTCTCCTCCGAAGTTTGTCTTCCCTTCTTTTCATGAATCGCTTGTTCTTGGAGGTGAATATAGTTTCATTAAATCTCAAGGTTGTAAGGGGGGCAAAATTGTGTTTTTTCTCTCCGACTCTGAGAACACTATTCTCGCCTCTGCTTGTCGTTTTCATTTAGTTGGTAAATTCTTTTATGGTCTCCCGAAGTATGATTTTTTTATGAAGAACTTTGAGTTGTTAAAATTATCGGGAGTATGGAAGATCGGGGCCTTAGATAGCCGACATATTCTGATACAACTTTTTAATGAAGATGATTATGCTAAGCTTTTTGCCCATAGAACTGTCCATTTTAGTGATGTTTGGATGAAGGTCCTTAAATGGACAACCGAGTTTGACCCCAAAACCGAGCTTTATATTATTCTTGTTTGGCTTAAAATTCCTGGCCTGAAAGTGCATTTGTTCAATCATGAAATTTTATTCTCAATTGTTGTCATGTACGGAAAGTCTTTAATGCTTGATGCTCATACTTTCAATCTAACAAGGCCCTCGGTTGCTAGAATATTAATAGAAATGGATGTCACCTTACCTCCTCCGGAGGAAATTTGGATAGGCTCTAGTCATACTGGTTACTGGCAGTCGGTTTTGCTCGAAAAACATTCATATTACCGTATGCATTGCAGCATGTTTGGTCATGATTCTGATCATTGCTTTCATTTACATCATGAATTAANTACCCCAAAACCGAGCTTTATATTATTCTTGTTTGGCTTAAAATTCCTGGTCTGAAAGTGTATTTGTTCAATCATGAAATTTTATTCTCAATTGTTGCCATGTACGGAAAGTCTTTAATGTTTGATGCTCATACTTTCAATCTAACAAGGCCCTCGGTTGCTAGAATATTAATAGAAATGGATGTCACTTTACCTCCTCCGAAGGAAATTTGGATAGGCTCTAGTCATACTGGTTACTGGCAGTCGGTTTTGCTCGAAAAACATCCATATTACCGTATGCATTGCAGCATGTTTGGTCATGATTCTGATCATTGCTTTCATTTACATCATGAATTAAGGAAGTTTCCTACCACTCGATCGCCCCTTGGTGAGCAGAAATCTGCTCTTCCTACTTCCTTCCAACCATCTATGCAGATTGTTGATGCTGTCATGGTTTCGGTTGACCCTCTAACCGTGGATGTTGCGGCTGTAGGGGGTTCGAATGATTTGTCTGCTCCCTCTTTAGATGCTACCAGGGTGCCTCCTGTTAGTATGGAAGCTGAGATGACTCATGTGCCTTTTCCCGAGGATGTTACAATTGGTAATTTTGTTGAACCATTTGTTTTCCCTGAACTTCAAACTAAGCCCTCCACTCACATACTTATTGTATCACCAAATCAAACCGACACTGCTAATCCCGCTCAGCCTTCAACTACTGGGGTTACTTCTTCACAACAAGACCCATCACCATTAGTTATTTCTGCCTTAGAATCTGAATGGCAAATTCAGAGATATAGCAGAAAATAAGGTAGNGCTTTGACATAACTCTTAAGTACTTTACAAGCACAAGAGCAGAAACGTGTGATGAGGCAAGAATGAGCCGTCGAAGGAGCTCTTCCAGTCAAGCATCAAAATGATGAAAAGAATAGGAGGCCCAAGAACAAGAAGTTTCAAGCTACAAGTGGACAAANACTTTGACATAACTCTTAAGTACTTTACAAGCACAAGAGCAGAAATGTGTGATGAGGCAAGAATGAGCCGTCGAAGGAGCTCTTCCAGTCAAGCATCAAGATGATGAAAAGAATAGGAGGCCCAAGAACAAGAAGTTTCAAGCTACAAGTGGACAAAAGAAAGATTACCCTCCATGTCGACATTGTGGCAAGAAAGGTCATCCTCCTTTCAATCCAGATATTGATAAAAAATTCCTCAGTGTTGGTCAATTAATAGAAAAGGGATTCAAAGTAATGTTTATGTAGAAGGCTTGTGTGATAGAGGATGCTACAGGCCAAAGGATGTTTGAAGTTGAGATGGCAGGGNAAAGAAAGGTCATCCTCCTTTCAATCCAGATATTGATCAAAAATTCCTCAGTGTTGGTCAATTAATAGAAAAGGGATTCAAAGTGATGTTTATGTAGAAGGCTTGTGTGATAGAGGATGCTACAGGCCAAAGGATGTTTGAAGTTGAGATGGCAGGGAGAAGTTTTTCACTCAATCCAATGCAAGAGCAGGAGGTTTTTGGCTCTTTTCGCAATGAAATTTCTGTAAAACATGCCCACTCATTAGAAGTTTCATTGATTAATGAGGGTAATGAAGGTCATTTAGATGATCTTACGATAATGAAGGAAACACTTCGAGTTAAAGATGAATAACTTCAGCAATTGGCCAAAGAATTACGTGCAAGAGATTCAACCATACGTGAGTTAGCAGACAAGTTAATTANAAGGAGGTTTTTGGCTCTTTTCCCAATGAAAGTTCTGTAAAACATGCCCACTCATTAGAAGTTTCATTGATTAATGAGGGTAATGAAGGCCATTTAGATGATCTTACGATAATGAAGGAAATACTTCGAGTTAAAGATGAATAACTTCAGCAATTGGCCAAGGAATTACGTGCAAGAGATTCAACCATACGTGAGTTAGCAGACAAGTTAATTAAGACAGCTTAGGTAGTTGAAGTAGCCGCATCTGCAGCTCTTGCTATGGATAAAGAGAGGAGGCTTGCTTACACAGAAATTGAACGACTGACCAATGATTCAAATAAAAAACTTAAAGAAACCATTCTAAAGTTAAGAGAATCAGAAGAAAAGGTTGCAGCATTTAGCAAAGATAGAGAGATCCTGTTCAAGCAGAGAGACTCTGTTCTTCAAGAGGCATATTTTTGGCGTTCTAAGCTTGCAAAAACTAGAGAACATGTTGTTTTATTAGAAGCGGTTGTAGTTCGAGTTGAAGAAAGCACCAGGGTTTCACAGGCAGNCGCAAAAACTAGAGAACATGTTGTTTTATTAGAAGCAGTTGTAGTTCGAGTTGAAGAAAGCACCAGGGTTTCACAGGCAGATGTGGAAGCTTGATTAAAAGATGTCACTNAGACCAATGATTCAAATAAAAAACTTCAAGAAACCATTCTTAAGTTAAGAAAATCAGAAGAAAATGTTGCAGCATTTAGCAGAGATAGAGAGATCCTGTTCAAGCAGAGAGACTCTGTTCTTCAAGAGGCATATTTTTGGCGTTCTAAGCTCGCAAAAACTAGAGAACATGTTGTTTTATTAGAAGCAGTTGTAGTTCGAGTTGAAGAAAGCACCAGGGTTTCACAGGCAGATGTGGAAGCTTGATTAAAAGATGTCACTGAAAAAGCATTGTTCGCTGCAAAAGAAAAATAGGATCTATTAACATTTGTGACTGCTTTGCAATCTCAAATTCAAAGGCAACAAAGTTCCACAAAACAAGTGCTGAAAGAGAAACCCGAGTCAAGCTCAAGCTTCATCAAAACGGTGGCAATGACAAAACAATCGAACTTGGAAGGTGATGTCGATAAATCTTGCTTAAGTGATTCAAAACTCATTCAGGTTTCTGGTGACAGCATGCCATTGACTACCAATAGTGTCGATATTTGTACCATTGTCATTTCTCATACCCTACGTTTCATGGGAACACTAAGCATTTCAACATAAAGTTATTTTTTCTAAGAGATGTGCAGAAAGAAGAATTTGTAACTCTGGTTTACTGAAAATCTTAAGATCAGTTGGCAGATTTGCTTAAAAAGTCACTTCCAATCAACAAGTTTGAGTTTCTAAAGCAGACACTTGGTGTTCGCAGATCCTAAAGCAAGGAGTGTTGGAATACATGCTTAGGACTGCTTATTGAGTCTAGGTTTATTTGAATTTAGTTTGTTCCTTAATCTTAGGAGTTAGTTGCTATTTTTTCTTGAATTTTGATTCTTGTTACTTTCTTGGTTGATTTTTAGGTATGTTCTTGGAAGTTTGTTATTAGCTCCAAGTTTAAAATATTGTAAGGCTACACAAAAGGTGTGGTTCTGATTTCCCTTCAATCTACGGCAAGAAATTTTAGTTTTTCTCTCTTTCTCATTTTCAAGAAACCAACAAAGATGATGCATATATTGAAGTGAAAGTTTATTTGTGGCATGCACATCAATTGACTTGCACATGAATATAAGAAGACATGAAAGCTTTAATACTGAAATGATTAAAGCTGTATACCACATTATGGCATATATCTTGAAGGTTTATGATTAGAGCTTTGTTGTTGATATTATTGAAAGATTGATAATGAATGGGTGTTATACTTGTTTCTTATTTGGTGATATGGATGGATGCTTGGTTCATTCAGTTGTATTTTTCGGAGGAGCAATGATGTAAACCTAGCCGCATGTACTCAACTGGTTATCTTTAATGTTGGTCGTATTAGCCTGGGAAATTTTTAAAATTTTTAAATCAGACCAACTTGCCGGATAAGTAGAAAACTTTGGACGAAGTTGGCTGCATTAGCCTGGAAAATTTCTGACACGTGATAGCCTTTAAGAACCCTTAATTTGCCCACCTAGAGCGAGTAACTGAATCAACTTGATTTTAACTAACCAAAATTTTCTTATTACTAATAAAACATAAAGAACTTGTGATTCATAATTATTTAAATTTACTACTGTTAATTAATCGCCTGCCTTGTGGGATTGTTTGTCTAGCAATTTGTGCCAAGAAAAATTCTCTTTGAGACCATGATTTAAATATACCTCCTTAGATTCTTAACCTTCATTTTTGTAATCTTCAACAGCATCTCGACCAAAAAATTCCACGAGTAAATTTAAATAAAGGGAAAAGATAGATTAGTTTTACAAATCAATATTCATTAGATAAGCAAAGAACACAAAAGTATACAGTTGAGTCTAAAAGAAACACAAGCCTGGCATAATGGAGACAATTTTATGGCGGCATGCCTCTCACCTCCGTTAACCTTAAAAAGGTCATTGGTGTCGCTTCACCTTTGTTTTCTAACAACTACGTGTTGTTCCCAAGTTTTGTCCACATTGGAATTCAACAATACAAAACAAACTACGCCAAATGGATTTCCTTCTCATAGATCATAGCATTAAATGGATTAAGGAAAATTCAAGGAAAATAAATTAAACCAAGACCACTCACTATGCTTGAATCTTTCATTAAATTCTGCATCTTTTTTCTCTTTATTCTCTCTTAAGATCTGCACGGAAGAACGTAATTATCGAGATCATGTGCAGCTTACAAAGCCGTAAAGCAAGTGAAAGTACATCCACATATTTAACGTTCTGAATATGCCAGTAAAATAATAAGAAATATCAAATAAACAAATCAAAATAGCCGAGAAACCATGGAGCAGGATTCTTTAAAACCGACCAAATGAAGCTATCATCTAACGAGAAAAATTAGATGAAGACAAGACACAAGGAAGTTGATTAATCCTATTTATTAAATTAATGTAATATAAAATATTCCGGGCCGGCATATATTTAAAACAAAAGTTTATACATGCCATATTTGCATTACCATAAATTCATAAATATAAACTGCATAAAATGGCCTCCAAATCCTCACATCTAGAGCCGTAATGGTTATTTTTCAAAAGAATAGAGCATCAAGTGAAATGAAATATACAGTAGTGCAAGCAAAAACAACAAGAACACCTACTCTCCGCTCTCAAATTGTATTTTTCCTGAGGCAGGTTGGGCCTTGACGCTCCACTAGGTGTACCCTTATTGCTTGATCCTACAATGAATTCAGTTTGTAAGGTGAGGCGGTCACCTAGTGATGATGTTGTTTCTCCACCTTCAAAGCTAGGGCATGTACATCGAGTAGGGACCAATATGGTTGCTGCTACACCACACTACAAATAGATAACCTTAATCCTCCAAGAAATCCTATCATGTGTGCTCTTCTAGTTCCACCAACTCACCTTTCAACATGAGTTGCTCGAAATCAGTTATCTACCTCTCCACAAAAGAATCTCTTAGTGCATGTTATGGAGTTTTATGAACATATCATGTTGATAATGTGGAGGAAGGTATTTATGTTGCATCCCTTTTTTCATCTTAAAATAAGTAGTGATTTTATTGTTTCCCTCACATTGGCAAAGACACTTCAGATTCTTCCACCACGAAGAAGCATCCTTCCTGTGCTTGATGGCTGTAAATTCAACTTTATTATTCTAGAGAACATCTTCGTAATCAAAATTCAATTCACTGTTTAGAGTCACTCAATGAATTCATTCAAGTCCATGTGACCGTCAAATTTTGACAAATTCAACTTTCTCCAAGATCTTGGCTCCTCCTCCTATATTTCATATCAAATCGTTGAGATATTGATTCTTCATCACTAGAAACTTATTGATGGAAGAGATTCACGTCTACCCTCATTCTGACGAGCTACCTTTGTGACTATGAGTGACCTCATCAGGATGTTTTTTTTAAAGGCGGCAAGTCTCTATTGATTTCGTAGGATTTCTCATTGTATATCCTCCGTAGTAAGTTCATGAACACCTCGTGAGGGTTTCTCCTTGGCAACATAGCGACTTGTTCTTTCAATGGAAGTTTCAATGGAAAAGTAAAAGTGATTTAGGGTAAGGTAAGTGATGTAGGGGAAAAAAAATTGTAGGTCAAAGGTTGGTCGAGTGTTTAGAGTTTGAGTGATAAGCGTCAGGCCATATTTTTGGTGGAGGTCTAAGTGATGTAAAACTTTTTGGTTTAGATGTAGGAAACACAAATCCCTAAATATTTCTTTTATTTTTCGGGCTCTTATACCATATAACACTGTTCTAGGAGAAATATTTGCGTATGTAAAAGGTACGCAGAGTTGCGTACATTTTAGGTTATACGGAGGGTATAACTAGGTTACACTTAAGTTATACCTCCTTGTAATTCTTATTGTAGCCTAAGTGTAACCTAATTGTACCCTCCGAATAACCTAAAATGTACATAACTCTGTGTACTTTTCCGTACTCAAATATTTCTCTTATTCTAGGGGGCTCCTAGAATATGTCAGAGAATACATAGGTAAGTTGTATGAAGGGCCGAGGAAGCGTTAGGAATGATAGCAGCTAAATTTTGGCATCAACAATGGCAGGATAGCAAACCGAAAGTGAAAAATTAAGGTCTTCTCCTTCCTGCTGTCAAACAGCAGTAGCAAAGAGCAAATGGTAAAATGGTGAGGGATGGGCGGCAAGGAGAATCCGCCACATGTTCCTAAGCAAGATACAAACACCACTTGCAAAAGAAAGATGATATAGTATTCTAAAAAGCATAAAAAAGATAACGTCTCCAAACACAAGCATAACAATCAAAATTGTCTAAACAATAAAAACNACAAGGAGAATCCGCCACATGTTCCTAAGCAAGATACAAACACCACTTGCAAAAGGAAGATAGATACAGTACTCTAAAAAGCATAAAAAAGATAACGTCTCCAAACACAAGCATAACAATCAAAATTGTCTAAACAATAAAAACACACACATAAACAAATACCTCATAGCAGGAACCCTAATTTGAAATAATGAAATTGGAAAAAAACAATAAAAAAGAAAAAAAAAACAGGTTGAAAAAAGAATCGGCAACACTGTGGTTCAGTACTCGCGAGATCGCATGATTTTCCCAAATCACACGATATCACAAAATAGGTTCGATCGAAATCGCAATTTACACAATTTNCAGGTTGAATAAAGAATCGGCAACACTGTGGTTCAGTACTCGCGACATCGCATGAGTTTCCCAAATCACACGATATCACAAAATAGGTTCGATCGAAATCGCAATTTACACAATTTGAAAGCTCCGCGTCAACCCAATTTAGAATAAACCAGGTAAATTTAATTATTTTAAAATACGCCGTAATTTTTGCATCCCTCGAAATTTATCCAATTTGTTTTTATAAAGTTATACATTTTGAATCGATCAACTTGATATATAGTACCATATATAAATCATTAATATATGGGTTTATAAAAAATATAATTTAATAGATTAACTTAATTAACCTAAATTCTTGATTAAAATGAGTAACCTTTGTTAATTTNATATAATTTAATAGATTAACTTAATTAACCTAAATTCTTGATTAAAATGAGTAACCTTTGTTAATTTAAAATCTCAATTATTGGAGCATCTCCACTTCCGGTGAGATGCATTTGTTTAATTAAGAGTCTGTTCGGGGCAACTATAATTGTTTGAAGAAAAAGCTTTAGGAGAAAGAAACGGCTATAGAAAATCTATTGTCAGTAAAGTTGTGTTTGTTAGGTTAGTTCGATTTTGCATTACTTGTGTTGCAGNTGTGAGATGCATTTGTTTAATTAAGAGTCTGTTCGGGGCAGCTATAATTGTTTAAAGAAAAAGCTCTAAGAGAAAGAAACTGCTATAGAAAATCTATTGTCAGTAAAGTTGTGTTTGTTAGGTTAGTTCGATTTTGCATTACTTGTGTTGCAGTTGATTTTAAAATAAATACTATATCGCCCATATATATAAATACACATATATATATATAAGCCCAAGGGCAATTATATTAAAGAGAAAATGGTACAGATGGGTTGTATGAGTGGGCCCAAACAGGCACCCAACCCACACGGTACAACACACAAAAAAAACATAATAATAAAAACCCAAAAATAGATAGTACATATAAGAACAATCGAGTCGACCCAATTTAGTTCTATCTCTGCCTCTAGTTCTCGGAAGGGAACCAGCTAACAAATTGGAGAGATGCGTACCATTGCCCGAAGTAACCAAAGTATCATCCATTAGATTCCTTAGCTTGAGTAAATCTTCATTCTTCTTCTTCCTCCTGAAACTGTAGACCTGTCATTCATCATCCGAAAATTGTTGCTCATTCGGATGAGGTGGTAGTGTTGTAGTAGAAAGATTGCCAACAGTTGTACCCACAATAGGTTCTAGTGTATATGAGGTATGAGTTGTCCCCTCAATCCCAGATACTCCCTAAAAATGGGGAGCTGCAAGGTTCTCCTGATTATCAGTTTGTGTAGGTAGGGATCCTTCAGTATTGTTTTCAATAGGGTTTGAAAGTGTAGGTTGCTCAGCAGAACCATCTAACTTCATATCAATCCCAGATACAGTATTTTCAGAGGGATCCACAGGGGCAATTAAGTCAGACACCAAATCCTGTCCTATGGTAGTTTTCTCTCCAGGTGGAACATATATGTCCAGAGCAGTGGGGTTAGATCCATCTGTATTCACTTGATTTTTAGATTTCAAATTAGAATGAAGATTATGGCATTTATCAAGTGTATGCCCAAACATCTTACGATGAGAACAATAAGGATGTCTATGCTCCATGACGATTTGTTCTCAATATCCATTATGAGTTATGCCCAACCAGACTTCAGTAACATCAGGTAAAGTAATATCTTTTTCCACAAGTATTCTAGCCACTGAATGTTTGGTTAGGTTGAAAGTGAGTAGATCTAACTTCATAGGGTCCCCAAGTATGGCCCCAATAGAGTAAAGAACTAAATGATGAAAAAAGTGCAACTTGAGACCAGTTAAACTAAACCATACAGATATAGTAGGAGATTCATGATTATGGTCAAAATTTGGAGACCGCTTGAGTAACTTCATTGATTTGCCTGCAATGTTAAGATATTTTTTGAAGAAAATCCGAGTGTAGTCTTCAGTCATTGTTAATTGAAACAACACGTGTCTCTCATCCATGAGCCCCACTTTTCACTTCTCTGTTAGTTTGAGATCATCAAAACTTTTCCTGATAACTTTAATAAGTGGGTGACCCCACCGAAATTTTCAAATAAGAACNCCTCTTGTTTCGATTCATAAAGAAAACATCATTAAAAAGCTCAAAGGTTATTTGCATTTTTGCAATGTGAACAACAAAATTTGGTTATTTTGTCAGAAGGATATCACTGTTAATATCATTGATGACAATGTGCAATATGTTTTCATTCAATATCAATTTGAAATGATTTCTGGTTGGGCTACATTTATTTAGGTCAGCTCTCTTTTAAGGGATAAACTCCTTCTTTGACAACAACTTACTCATATGGGGGTTGTCATTACTGATAATTGGTTCGTTAGAGGTGATTTAAATATGANATTTTCTTTTTAGATGTTTGGGATATGATTGGCTCTTATTTTGGTTTCTCTTGGATATGTAGAGGTTCTTTAACTAGTTATTTGTGGCAATTGAAGGATTATGATGCCTGTCAGGAGAGGTTTCCCCTCCATTTATTGGTTCTTTGATTCCTTTGAAACTCCAGAAACAGCTTTAAGTATCACACCTCTCCCCCGTCTACTTCTATGATTGTTTCCTATGTGATTGCCTATTACAATAAAGTTTTACAAGCTAGCTCTTCTGTGGTTAAAGTTTCTAAGCCCCCTCGGCTTATTACATGGACTCCCCCGCACGCTAATTATGTGAAATTAAATGTTGATGGTTGTTGGCATCCTGATTATGCTGTGTTTGGGGGCTTATTTAGAAATTCTGAGGGGAGATGTCTTTGTTATTTCGTTTCCCCAGTAATTGTTGAAACTCCATTGGCTGTAGAATGTTGGGGAGTTTATTTGGCTTTAGTGGTGGCTAACATTTTCAATTTTCATAAATTAGAGGTGGAGACAGTCTCTAAAATGCTTTATGATATTTTGGTTGATACCTCTTCTCTACTATGGGATTTTGTTGGTACCTTTAAAAGAATACTGGCTCTTATAGCTGATAAACATCTTGAGGTTAATTGAAAGTTTATACATAGAGAGGGCAATTCCCCTGTCGATTGGCTTGTCAAGCATGCAGGGGAGATCTGTCACGTTGGCATACACCCCACTGCCCCTCTTCGAAGACTCATCATTGGGGATACTTTAAATTTTCCTTATGTTCGGTTTTAAGTTTTTTATGTTTTTGTGGCCATCAAATGAAGCTTTATTTGGTTTGGTTGGGCATTACTGCTTTTTTTCTTGCGGTTCCCTTCTATTTTGTTTGGCTTGGTTGTTTTTATCACTTGTTACAGGATGCTCTTTTNCCACGTTGGCATACACCCCACTGCCCCTCTTCGAAGACTCATCATTGGGGATACTTTAAATTTTCCTTATGTTCGGTTTTAAGTTTTTTTATGTTTTCTTGGCCATCAAATGAAGCTCTATTCGGTTTGGTTGGGCATTACTGCTTTTTTTCTTGTGGTTCCCTTCTATTTTGTTTGGCTTGGTTGTTTTTATCACTTGTTACAGGATGCTCTTTTTTTTGAGTCACGGGCTATGCTGGAGTCCCTGCTCACGATCTTTTTGGAGATATCTGTTATGCCAAGGACAGCTATTCTGCATAATTTTCTTTATTTTTTCTCTTTTCAAGATATTTTCAAGATATACAAGTACACAGGATTACTCTTTTTTGACTTTTTTGGTTTTTGGGTATACCTGTATTTTGGAGATTCTTTTTTGGGTGAGCTGTAATGCGGGGAGAGGGACCACTAGGGGTGAGTTAATTGTATTTTTTGTGTTTTCTAAAAGGGGGTCCTCTCCCCCTCCCTATCCTTGTATCCTTTTTTAAATATTAATGCGTAGGGAACCCCCACTCGTGGCGTCGTCTTCCTCGCTCGGCTCTGCTAGCGTTTCGCCATGGCAAACCCTAGCAACAGTTACGGCTTCGTTGTTTCCTCTCGGTGTCTTCGCGCTTGATTTTGTTTGTCTGTCGCGCTTCTTCTCCGACTCTGAGGAGGCTCGTCTCCCGCTCACATGTTCTGTGCCCGTCTCGCCGCTCGCGTGTTCTACGGCTTAGTCTCGCGAGAACTGCTCGCGATTTATGCGTTCTCTGCACTCGTCTAGTCTCACCGCGTCGTCCCCTTTTTTAGTTTCGATTATTTCGACACGATTTTTTCCCTCATCTACTTTCTTCTCTAAACGTCGCACCTATCTTGAGGATGGCTTCAGACAAATCCTATGCAACTGCCGTTGTCGGTGTCCACGCCTCAGGTACACCAAAATTGTCATTTTTCCCTTCATTTGAGTGGGCGGAGGACATTAAGAAACAAGATAAGAAGAATGGGAAGTCTGTCATCTTTTTTATAGAAACTAAAGGTATTCAACTTGCTTCCTCATATTGTCTGAATTTGGTTGGAAAATTTCTATATGGTCATCCCAAAATGGAGCTCATTCGCAAAGAATTTGAACATGCATCTTGTTGGAGAATGAAAAATTGGACTATTAGATGGGAGACACATTCTTATTCAAATTAGCAATGAAGAAGATTACATGCGCTTATTTGCTAGAAGAATAATATGAATAGATAACAGAGCAATGAAGATTTTGAAATGGTCATTGGATTTTAACCCACATACAGAACTGTCAATCATTCTAGTTTGGATTCGTCTCCCTGGTCTGAAATTTCATTATTTTTTTTCAAAAAATATTGTGCTCTATTGTCTCGGCTTATATGAAGTCACTCAAGACGGACATTCATACTTTTAATATGTCCAGTCCTTCTGAAGTCAGAGTACTTGTTTAAAGAGACATCACTTCACTTGCTTCTAAGAAAACTTGGTTGGGCACACAACACCATTGATATTAACAAAAGATAGATATTGAACATTTTCTATCGTATTGTTCGAACTGTCGTATGTTCGGANCCATGCTGCTTCGGATCACAATCCTATTTTGCTTACTTTAGCTTTTCATTCCAAACCTTCTCGTTATCATTTTAAATTTCTTAATGTTTGGGCTACTCACACCACTTTCATTGACATGATTAAGCAGGCTTGGGTTTCGGGTTTCTAGAGGAAGTGGGAATCCTTGACTTACTTTGTGGCAACTACATAAGAATGTGATTTTCCAATTAAAGAAATGGAACATTGACACTTTTGGTAATGTTCACTCTAGGGTTTTAAAGACCCAACTGGAGGTGGATTCTTTAGAAGCTCAGGTGATTGCTACTCCCGATCTCGTGTTTAAACTAGCGGATGCTCATCACACTTTTAGAGGAAATTTCTATGGATGAGGATTTCCTTCGACAGAAAACTCTGATAATCATTTCAAGAATGGTGACAGAAACACCAAATATTTTCATGCTACTATCAAACATCGTCGTAACATTAATACCATCATCAAGATTGTCACTGAGGATGACTCTGTTCTCACAGATATTGATCAGATTGGTTCTAATGCTGTTAGATTATTTTTCTTCTCTTTATGCTGATATTCCACCTGTCACTGATATTATTTTTTTGAGGACCAGAGAGATATGATTTCCAATCTCAAGTTGTCTGACCCTCCTACTAAGTTGGAAATTTTCAATGCCTTTAAAGATATTAGCTCACAGAAGGCTCCTGGCCCTAATGGTTTCACCTCCACTTTTTATATTTCATGTTGGAGCATTATTAAGAATGATGCAGTGCTGGCTATTCAAAGCTGTTTCCAGGGAGTTGACCCTATAAAGTATTTCTCTGCTGCTTTGATTGTTCTCATCCCTAAGTCTAATACAAAATCACACTGGAATGATTTTAGGTCCATCCACTAACCTCGGTTGTCTCAAAAATTATCAGCAAAGTGATTCTAGCCCGTCTTTAACCTCTCCTTTCTTCTCTTATTTCTCCTCAATAATCGGCCTTCATTAAAAATCGTGACATTTCTGATAATATTCTATTGGCACAGGAAATTTTACAGGATCTTAATAAAAATTGCAGGGGTGGCAATCTGGTTATCAAACTTGATATCAAAAAAGCATTTGATACCTTAAATTGGGATTTCATCATCAACGTTCTAAAAGCTAGAGGTTTCAATACAAATTTTTGTTCTTTGATTAAAAGATGGTTTGCCAACAATTATTATTTTGTCTTAGTTAATGGAAACTCTTATGGTTTTTTCACTGCTTCCTGGGGCATCAAATAGGGAGACCCTCTTTCTCCTATTATTTTCATTTTAGTTTTTGATTATTTTTCTAGGATGCTTAATAGTTTCCAATTCTCACATCCCCATGCTCAGTTTTCCCACAAAGCCAAAATGACGGTCTCTCACCTTACTTATGCTGACGACGTTATNTCTGGGGCATCAAACAGGGAAACCCTCTTTTTCCTATTATTTTCATTTTAGTTTTTGATTATTTTTCTAAGATGCTTAATAGTTTCCAATTCTTACATCCCCATGCTCAGTTTTCCCACAAAGCCAAAATGACGGTCTCTCACCTTACTTATGCTGACGACGTTATTATTTTTACTAATGCTTCTAAACCTGCCATAAAACAAATGATGAGGCTTCTACAGGATTTTCAAAACTGCTCCGGTCTTCGTTTCAATAGTGACAAATGTAAGATGTTTTTTTGGCAAGTAGGTTAAGCAACACATTACTCATTGGGGAGTTATGTTTACAGGATTTCATCATGCCTCTNGGCAAGTAGGTTAAGCAACACATTACTCATTGGGGAGTTATGTTTACAGGATTTCATCATGCCTCTCTTCCCCTTAAATATCTTGGGGTGAAGTTGATAAGGGGAAGGAGGAAACAGACACATATGGATGATGTGATTGATAAAATCAAATGTAAAGTATATGATTGGAGAAATGTTTTCCTTCCCACTGCGGGCAGGATCTCTTTACTTACTAGTGTTCTTCAAAGTATTTCATTATATGCTTTGCAAGTGTTCAATCCCAAGAAAAGTACTATTTGTACTGTGGAGAAGCTCTTTAATAAATTTATTTGGGTGGAGAATGGTGCAAAGAAAATTTGGAGAGTACTTGGCAAAAAGTTTATAAGCTTAAAGAGGTTGGTGGCTTTGGTTTTAAAGTACTAAAACATATTGTTGAAGTGAACCTTTGTAAACTTTGGTATAAATTTAGATTGGGTTTCTCTCTTTTGTTCTGAAGCAAAAATATTGTGCTCATATTCATCCTTCCGTCTCGTGGAAAGTTGGAGATTTTCGTATTTGGAAGGCTGTGGTAAATGCTAGAGATACAGTGAATGGTTTCATTTTTTGGGACATTGGGGAGGGGAAGATTTCCTTCTGGAATGATAATTGGGGTTTTTCACATAATCTGGTTTATCTCACTCTCCTCATTCTAACTCTTTATTGGTCTCGGATTTCTTTGCTAATGATGGTTGGGATTACTCTAAGTTATGTTCAATGGTTGGGGAACATAATGCAAAGCATATTCTCACTATCCTCATTACTCCTACTCATAGGGATCTCCCAATGTGGAAAAGAAACAATTCTCTCTCGGTTTGCAAACTCATTTATGGCACTCTACACTCATATTGGGATTGGATATGGGGGAAATGGATTTGGCATAAATATTTATCTCCCTCTATATCATTTTTTCTTTGGAGATATCTTAAGTCTTTAATCCCAATTGATGATATTTTTAAGCTTAAGGGCTAGAAATTAGCCTCAAGATGTCATATGTGTAAAATGCAGGATGATATAAAACACATTTTCTTTGAGTATGTTTTCTTTTTAGATGTTTGGGATATGATTGGCTCTTATTTTGGTTTCTCATGGATATATAGAGGTTCTTTAACTAGTTATTTGTGGCAATTGAAGGATTATGATGCCTGTCAGGAGAGGTTTCCCCTCCATTTATTGGTTCTTTGATTCCTTTGAAACTCCAGAAACAGCTTTAAGTATCACACCTCTCCCCCGTCTACTTCTATGATTGTTTCCTATGTGATTGCCTATTACAATAAAGTTTTACGAGCTAGCTCTTCTATGGTTAAAGTTTCTAAGCCCCCTCGGCTTATTACATGGACTCCCCCGCACGCTAATTATGTGAAATTAAATGNAACGTCTCGAGCACTTTTGTGCCCTTTTGTAGCTTTTTGCTTTTTTACCTTTATGTATATTT
The DNA here is from genome assembly GCA_002079205.1 of Phalaenopsis hybrid cultivar. Taxonomy (NCBI): domain Eukaryota; kingdom Viridiplantae; phylum Streptophyta; class Magnoliopsida; order Asparagales; family Orchidaceae; genus Phalaenopsis; species Phalaenopsis hybrid cultivar. The sequence continues at coordinate 25,824 of JXCR01133742.1, forward strand.
GTTTTATTTGGGTTTTGTGTGTGTTGTATTGTATGAGTTGGGCTTTCTATAAGACCCTCTCATACAACATTTCTGTATATTTTCCGTATTAATATATTTGCCCTCAACTCTGTTCCTAGAACCAGAGACAGAGGCAGGACCAAGCTGGCTCGTCTTTAGCAATTTGTTTTCTGGGAGTTCTGAATTTTAGAGTTTTATCTATGTCTTATCTTGTTTAGGATGTTAGTGTTTGTGCATCGTATGAGTAGAGCGTCTTTATTGGGTCCTCTCATACAACATTTATGTATCTTTTCAATTTCAATAAAATTTGCCCTTGGGCGTTTCAAAAAAAATACACACACACATAATAAATATTCATAAAATTAAATATTATAAATTATAATTAATTAAATTTATTTTTTAAAAAATTACTATAATTTAAAAAATTAAATCCTATAAATTATAATATATAACAAATTATTAATAATAATATATTAGTATTACTTATAAAAATTTTATGTAATATGAATTATAAAATTAACATAATATACTATTTATATACTAAGAAAACTCGAAGACACCGCTCTCGAAAGTTCTCGATTCGGACTTCGCTATTTTCCTCTTCTAAGTCATCTCTTCTCCTCTCAAAATCAAGAAAGGATTTCGGCCGCAACACGCTCAAGGTTTGTCGTTTGCATTCGTCTTCCAATTTACTCTCCTAGTTCTCCTCGGACAATCGATTGTTCAGTATTCTAGCAACTTGCTCGATATTCTTGCTACCGAGAATCGCGAAAGGGCTCGGCCGTGACTAACTTAGGGTTTGTAGTTTGTGTTCGTCTTCCAATTTCTTCTTCTATTTCTCATCAAACAGTCAATGGCTCGGTAATCTTGCTTAGCTGCTTGATATTTGTTTGGCTATCAAAGTGTTATCTTCTTGCTTCGTTGCTCAGTATTCTTGCTTCGTCACTTATATAAGGTTTTTTTTGTGACATTTAGCTATGTTATTGTGCATTTGTGCGGTGATTCATATAAGTATTAGTGTTTGTGTTGTGATTTGACTATTGCCTCTGGATCTTTTTTTTTATGGGTGATTTTGTGAAAAATATCATGCTTTCTTCCTTTTGTTTTTCAAAACAATAATATTTCTGAAATGGAATTTACATATCATAAGAAGCCCTTTCTGTGCATTTATGATGCTACTAGTTCGGTACCATGAATTATGAAATGGGATTTACAGATCATAAGAAGCATTTTCTCTAGCAAGTAATCCAAGAAATGTTTGTTCGGAACCTTGAAGATCTCACACAAAGAATTTGAGAAAACTATGACAATCCAGAGTGTCTAATTAAAATGTTTTTGTACCATTGGGTCGTCTTCTGAGGGGCATGAATTTCCAAGTTGTTTGGGCATAGTTGCAAAACATTGTTAGTGGTACCAATGTTTGTAGCATGAATGTGAAAATCAGAATTGAATATCATTTTGTACTGTTCTGTGCGTGCACACAGTATAATTAGTCAATATAAAGGTTAAAGGGTTTGAATTTTGTGTCAGGCAAGGTACATGTGTTTATCCATCATGATTTATTATTGGATTGTTTTTATGAGGTGGATGCAACAAATTTTGCTGTCAAACTTTCTCAATCATCATACTGTTGACAGCAATATGGTTGTTAATCCTACATTCATGTTTCTCCCTTCTGTCCCCTTTGTAATGTTGAGAATGAGTCCTAAACTCATCTCTTCTTTACTTTCTCCTTCTCAGATGTGGTTCTCAAAGGGTGGTTACCTTAGACATCTATCTATTTGCATGCTAGATTTGATTCATATGTATATTAAAATGACATGTACATGACTAATGCAAACCCTCAAATGCTAAGTAGTAGAAATCATGTGGAGAAGAAGTTTTTCTTATCTAAAATGATGAATAAGACTGTTTCATTAATCATTCATTCATATCAGGTGTATGATATTGAACTTTATTAATTTATTTTGTATCATATACCAAGAAGGGTTATTTCTATCACTAATGTTGTCCGGTTATTACAATGTTGTTGAATATCTAACGTTGATGGTTATCTAATGTTGTCGGGTTATCACACTTTCAATTGGTTGTCATAAGATGCTATTAGAGGCTATGGTGATAATAATTGATAAAATTTTATGGCATACGTGTTTGCAAACATTTTAAGATAAGAATATTAAAAGTTGCCTAAGATTATTATTCTTATTCTTTCATATTTTGGAAAGAAACACTTATGCAAATCATAATGGAGGATTATAATTGTAAGCTTTGAATTTGGAGAGGTAGATGTAACTCATTTTGGTGCATGCAATACTTGATTTGCAATTTTGAATACTAATTGCAAATCAGATCCATCCAGTCAAGATCATGCGTCTCTTATGAGTGGGCCAAAGTGATTCCTCGTGCTTGGTGTATAGGCCCCTTGATTGCTTGATGGAGACTCCACATTGTTTCTTCTGCTGAAGTATTGGATTGAATTTGATGGTAAAAATTACAAACTATTGATTGTTGTGCCTAAATAAATATGATCAGCCTTCATCTTCTTTCTTCTTTAAATCTGTCTAAATCTCATGAGGCACGTAATGAGAGGCTGATCAAATGTGAATAGCCAGCCATTTGGATATTATATTTCTCCATATTTACTATCTTTGCATATAAGAAAAGTAAAAGCTGTGAAATGGGAGTATTGCTGAACAAGTTCCATTTTTGTCCAGGTCCATTTCGCTATCGATGTGTTGACTAGGCCACTAGGAATTTTGGTTTTGCTCAGTTAACCTGAGCAGCTAGTAGTAATCAGATTTTAGGATCAACATTGTGCGATCTGCTTTTAATGTTCCCATGAAAGAAGAGTGTTAGATATGTAAATACAAAGAAATTTGGTGGTATGTATGTAAATGCCTCTTTTGTTAGAAGATTTGCATACGTCCCACTCCATTTTTATGTATCTACCTGTTGACCTCATTTTTAGTGAGGTCTTAGTCTCCTACTCCCAGAACCAAAAATCTAACCTTAGGAGTTCTTTGTTGACCATCATAGCAGATTAGTAATGGAGCCCACCTCCCGTAAAACTTCAAACCACTTCTTGACTCATTTTTGTGAAGAACTCGCATGAGTGGTTCCAAGCACTCAACTTCTAGTTGTAAGGGCTAAGGGTCAACATGTAGAGGGCCCGAAAATGAGTTCCTATAGAATCAAACAGCCTTAAGTGAACCCATTGTGACCCGATTACTCGCGAAAGCCGCAATTCACGCATTCACTGCACCACACACGACTTTGACTTGATTTGACTTGCCCACCAGTGAGTTTGTCCGGACGACCTCAGATGACGAAACGAACCGCACTGACGCGTCCGGATAGTCAACTTTAGGCGGGAAAGACACTCATATCGTTATGGTTTCACACGCGAGTAATTAACACGAAAATCGATGCNCAGGATCAACATTGTGCGATCTGCTTTTAATGTTCCCATGAAAGAATAGTGTTAGATATGTAAATACAAAGAAATTTGGTGGTATGTATGTAAATGCCTCTTTTGTTAGAAGATTTGCATACGTCCCACTCCATTTTTATGTATCTACATGTTGACCTCATTTTTAGTGAGGCCTTAGTCTCTTACTCCCAGAACCCAAAATCTAACCTTAGGAGTTCTTTGTTGACCATCATAGCAGACTAGTAATGGAGCCCACCTCCCGTAAAACTTCAAACAACTTCTTGACTCATTTTTGTGAAGAACTCGCATGAGTGGTTCCAAACACTCAACTTCTAGTTGTAAGGGCTAAGGGTCAACATGTAGAGGGACCGAAAATGAGTTCCTATAGAATCAAACAGCCTTAGGTGAACTCATTGTGACCCAATTACTCGCGAACGCCGCAATTCACGCATTCACTGCACCACACACAACTTTGACTTGATTTGACTTGCCCACCAGTGAGTTTGTCCGGACGACCTCGGATGACGAAACGAACCGCACCGACGCGTCCGGATAATCAACTTTAGGCGGGAAAGACACTCATATCGTTATGGTTTCACACGCGAGTAATTAACACGAAAATCGATGCACAATTTTTTTTTTTATTAGCAGGATGCGGGCCCGGGCTTAACTCGGGTTCGACTTGGGTTGGCTGCGAGTTGAACACGGGCTAATCACCCCAACTAAAATATTTTCAAAATTCAAATTTTAAATTTCAAATTGAACATTTAATCTCACATTAATCAGGTCAAATTAAAATTTAATACTTGCCTAATGAGTTTCCCCCCGCATGGAAGGTATTTAATTTGGCGCTTAACCGATACTCGAGTCTATACCTTTACTGCTCTCCTCCCTCAACATCGAAACACTNATTAGCAGGATGCGGGCCCGGGCTTAACTCGGGTTCGACTTGGGTTGGATGCGGGTTGAACACGGGCTAATCACCCCAACTCAAATATTTTCAAAATTCAAATTTTAAATTTCAAATTGAACATTTAATCTCACATTAATCAGGTCAAATTGAAATTTAATACTTGCCTAATGAGCTTCCCCCCGCATGGAAGATATTTAATTTGGCGCTTAACCGATACTCGAGTCTATACCTTTACTGCTCTCCTCCCTCAACATCGAAACACTCACCTTCTTCTCCTCTCTCGCTTGTCTGGCCCTCTCCTCTTCTGCGAACAGAAACGCTCCTTCTTCCCCTCTCTGCCTCACGCACCGAAGCCACAGACTCTGCCTCCTCTCTTCATTGAATCCCTTCTCTAGCCCGGCTCGTCTCTCCTGCTCGATACTGAAACCCCACTCGCCGGCTCTCCTCCCTCGACCGAAGACCGAAGNGCACTCACCTTCTTCTCCTCTCTCGCTTGCCTGGCCCTCTCCTCTTTTGCGAATAGAAACACTCCTTCCCCTCTCTGCCTCACGCACCGAAGCCACAGACTGCGCCTCCTCTCTTCATTGAATCCCTTCTCCCGCCCGGCTCGTCTCTCCTGCTCGATACTGAAACCCCACTCGCCGGCTCTCCTCCCTCGACCGAAGACCGAAGCATTCGCCCCTTACCTGCTCCTTTCGATCTCGCCTCTCCTCCGCATCGAAGCACGCCTGCTCAATCCCATCACTGCACCTCGCCTGCTAGCTGCGTCTCTCCTCTCTTCCGCCGAAGACCCCCGATCGCCTCCCTCTTCCTCACGTTGAAGAAGCTCCGCTCTACAAGTCTCGCTCGCCCCACGCGACCAAACTCTCGCCTCTACAACTTCGCGAATCGTGATCTTCTTCCTCACCTGCTTCGTCTCCCCTCTTGTGAACTCCCATCTGCACTGAAGCACTCACCTGCTTCGCCGCTCCCGTCGGCTCTCCTACCCGTGCCCGAGACCCTCGTCGTCTTTCCTGTTTGGCTTCACCCCCGATCGAAACCCAGCAAAACACTCCCAATTAGCGTTAGCCGGGAAAGCGACCACGGGATCACCGTGTGTAAGGCCTTCGAACTAAAATCTCTACACAGTTGCAGGTATGTTTCTTGAACTCCCTTTTCCTTGCATTTTTTTTATTTTCAATTAAAAAAAAATCTGCTGGCATTGATTATTGAGTGTATACCGTAAATCAATCAGTTCTTCTTTCTCAGCGTAAGACAATTTTATTTGTTCTTCTATTGAAGTATGATATGGTTCTTCATTAGAAAAGCTTTGTTCTAAATTATGAAATTTAAGAAGTCTTTTGTGATTTACTTTGACAAGACAAATATAACATGGATAAAAGATGATTCTAGTCATATTAGTGCAACTAGTAACAAATGTTTACTGCATTCNCTCATAAAATTAAATATTATAAATTATAATTAATTAAATTTATTTTAAAAAAATTACTATAATTTAAAAAATTAAATCCTATAAATTATAATATATAACAAATTATTTATAATAATATATTAGTATTACTTATAAAAATATTATATTTATGTAATATAAATTATAAAATTAACATAATATACTATCTATTCACTAAGAAAACCCAAAGACACCGCTCTCGAAAGTTCTCGATTCGGACTTCACTTTTTTCTCTTCTGAGTCATCTCTTCCCCTCTCAAAATCATGAAAGGATTTCAGTCGCAACACGCTTAGGGTTTGTCGTTTGCGTTCGTCTTCCAATTTCTCCTCCTAGTTCTCCTCGGACAGTCGATTGTTCGATATTCTTGCTATCGAGAATCGCGAAAGTTCTCGGCCTTCACTAAATTAGGGTTTGTCGTTTGTGTTCGTCTTCCAATTTCTTCTTCTATTTCTCATCGAACAATCAATTGCTCGGTAATCTTGCTTGGCTGCTAAATATTTGTTTGGCTATCGAGGTGTTATCTTCTTGCTTCGTTGCTCAGTATTCTTGCCTCATCACTTATATAAGGTTTTTTTTGTGACATTTAGCTCTGTTATTGTGCATTTGTGCGCTGATTCATATGAGTATTAGTGTTTGTGTTGTGATTCGACTATTGCCTCTAGATCTGTTTTTTTTATGGATGGTTTTGTGAAAAATACCTTGCTTTCTTCTTTTTGTTTTTCAAAACAATAATATTTATGAAATGGAATTTACATATCATAAGAAGCACTGTCAGTGCATTTATGATGTTACTAGTTCGGTACCATGAATTATGAAATGGGATTTACAGATCATAAGAAGCATTTTCTGTAGCAAGTAATCCAAGAAATGTTTGTTCGGAACCTTGAAGATCTCACACAAAGAATTTGAGGAAACTAGGACAATCCAGAGTGTGTAATTAAATGTTTTTGTACCATTGGGTCGTCTTCTGAGGGGCATGAATTTCCAAGTTGTTTGGGCATAGTTGCAAAACATTGTTAGTGGTACCAATGTTTGTAGCATGAATGTGAAAATCAGAATTGAATATCATTTTGTACTGTTCTGTGTGTGCACACATTAGAATTAGTCAATATAAAGGTTAAAGGGTTTGAATTTTGTGTTAGGCAGGGTACATGTGCTTATCCATCATGATTTATTATTGATTGTTTTTATGAGGTGGATGCAACAAATTTTGTTGTCAATCTTTCTCAATCACCATACTGTTGACAACAATATGGTTGTTAATCTTACATCCATGTTTCTCCCTTCTGTCCCCTTTGTAATGTTGAGGATGAGTCCTAAACTCATCTCTTCTTTACTTTCTCCTTCTCAGATGTGGTTCTCAAAGGGTGGTTACCTTGTANTGAAGACACCGCTCTCGAAAGTTCTCGATTCGGACTTCGTTATTTTCCTCTTCTAAGTCATCTCTTCTCCTCTCAAAATCAAGAAAGGATTTCGGCCGCAACACGCTCAAGGTTTGTCGTTTGCATTCGTCTTCCAATTTCTTCTCCTAGTTCTCCTCGGACAATCGATTGTTCAGTATTCTTGCAACTTGCTCGATATTCTTGCTACCGAGAATCGCGAAAGGGCTCGGCCGTGACTAACTTAGGGTTTGTCGTTTGTGTTCGTCTTCCAATTTCTTCTATTTCTCATCAAACAGTCAATGGCTCGGTAATCTTGCTTGGCTGCTTGATGTTCGTTTGGCTATCAAAGTGTTATCTTCTTGCTTCGTTGCTCAGTATTCTTGCTTCATCACTTATATAAGGTTTTTTTGTGACATTTAGCTCTGTTATTGTGCATTTGTGCGGTGATTCATATAAGTATTAGTGTTTGTGTTGTGATTTGACTATTGCCTCTGGATTTTTTTTTTTTTATGGGTGATTTTGTGAAAAATACCATGCTTTCTTCCTTTTGTTTTTCAAAACAATAATATTTCTGAAATGGAATTTACATATCATAAGAAGCGCTTTCTGTGCATTTATGATGCTACTAGTTCGGTACCATGAAATATGAAATGGGATTTACAGATCATAAGAAGCATTTTCTCTAGCAAGTAATCCAAGAAATGTTTGTTCGGAACCTTGAAGATCTCACACAAAGAATTTGAGAAAACTATGACAATCCAGAGTGTCTAATTAAAATGTTTTTGTACCATTGGGTCGTCTTCTGAGGGGCATGAATTTCCAAGTTGTTTGGGCATAGTTGCAAAACATTGTTAGTGGTACCAATGTTTGTAGCATGAATGTGAAAATCAGAATTGAATATCATTTTGTACTGTTCTGTGTGTGCACACAGTATAATTAGTCAATATAAAGGTTAAAGGGTTTGAATTTTGTGTCAGGCAGGGTACATGTGTTTATCCATCATGATTTATTATTGGATTGTTTTTATGAGGTGGATGCAACAAATTTTGCTGTNGACATTATTCTTAACAATTTTTATTAAATTTTTTCTTACCTAAGGGCTATTTGGTCAGCTACAAAAGGGATGTACTATATTTTTTTTAGGAGTTTAAAGATTTCAGATATTTGGTCAAAAGAAATAAAAATATAGTATAAAATAATAATGCATTTGGAATTTACTTCTTAGTTCATTTTATATGTATTTGGAATTTGACAAATTTGGGCAAATTTCAAATATGCAACTTTATGTTAAGTATCAACGGTCAACCCAACTGTCATCGTTAGCAATCGCCTGCAAGTCATCATCACCCATCNAACATTATTCTTAACAATTTTTATTAACTTTTTTCTTACCTAAGGGCTATTTGGTCAGCTACAAAAGTGATGTACTATACTTTTTAGGAGTTTTAAGATTTCAGATATTTGGTCAAAAGAAATAAAAATATAGTGTAAAATAATAATGCATTTGGAATTTACTCCTTAGTTCATTTTCTATGTATTTGGAATTTGACAAATTTGGGCAAATTTCAAATATGCAGCTTTATGTTAAGTATCAACGGTCAACCCAACTGTCATCGTTAGCAATCGCCTGCAAGTCATCATCACCCATCGTCGACAACCGTCTACTCTATCGTCATTGTCCATCATTTTTTGCCTTCTACAGTTGTTTGCTGCTTAAAATCACTATTGCCACCGCCACTCACCTTCTCTTGTTCACTGTTGTTGTCAACAACTGCTCACTGCCTAGTGCAATTTCCACCCACCATTGATAGTTGCATGTCGTCGCCGTTTGCCNTGACAACCGTCTACTCTATCGTCATTGTCCATCGTTTGTTGCCTTCTACAGTTGTTTGCTGCTTAACATCACTATCTCCACCGCCACTCACCTTCTCTTGTTCACCGTTATTGTCAACAACTGCTCACTGCCTAGTGCAATTTCCACCCACCATTGATAGTTGCATGTCGTCGCCGTTTGCCTCCCATTGATATATGTGAAATGTACTAGTTTAGAATATTTTTCCTAAACTTCTTGTGTCATATTTATAAATTTTATTGGGTATATTTTGTGTATATGTGTAGTATACATGAATAAATTTAGAAATTAAAAGAGATGAAGCTAAGTAAGATTTGGTTAGTGGAGCCCCAACGCCTCTAAGAAATGTTCTGGTGCTAGAAGGATAGTGATGATGCACCACAAATGGGGTGCCTCGACACTTGAAGCAATAATTTTTCATCTAAAATTCTGAGAGTGTTACANAAAGCTAAGTAAGATTTGGTTAGTGGAGCCCCAACGGCTCTAAGAAATGTCCTGGTGCTAGAAGGATAGTGCTGATGCACCACAAATGGGGTGCCTCGACACTTGAAGCAATAATTTTTCATCTAAAATTCTGAGAGTGTTACACTACGATGCCAGAAGCTAGTTCTCTAACACATAGAGAGCAAAGCCTCAATGCATGTAGAAGCAGCGCTCGATGCCTTAAAATGAAGATCATAAGTCATAAAATGTAATGCTCAGACCCATCGTTGTTGCACTCATTGATAAAACCTCAACACTACATCCTTAATGCCTTAGTGATCTCCACCAAAATAGGGTGGTTATGCACTTTGTATGATCTCCAACATATGAGTTGAAGATCTAGAGAGGCTAGTACACAACTTAGAGTGTGTGAGAAAGTGAATTTTACATTTTTTGAGAGAGTTAAAGGGGAGAAACACATTATAGAAGGAGGATTGACTTTGAGTGAACAGAGTATCAATNTACTACGATGCCATAAGCTAGTTCTCTAGCACATAGAGAGCAAAGCCTCAATGCATGTAGAAGCAACGCTCGATGCCTTAAAATGAAGATCATAAGTCATAAAATGTAATGCTCAGACCCATCGTTGTTGCACTCATTGATAAAACCTCAACACTACATCCTTAATGCCTTAGTGATCTCCACCAAAATAGGGTGGTTATGCACTTTGTATGATCTCCAACATATGAGTTGAAGATGCTAGAGAGGCTAGTACACAACTTAGAGTGTGCGAGAGAGTGGATTTTACATTTTTTTGAGAGAGTTAAAGGGGAGAAACACATTATAGAAGGAGGATTGACTTTGAGTGAACAGAGTATCAATCAGATTATTCTTTCTTTCTATTATTTTTTATAAACCTTGTGTTATTATTAATGTATTCTCTTGTATTTTTCTTGCAAATGCATAAGGACTAAATATCATTCTTTTTTGAATTGATATTATAAAGTGTTTATTCAATCAATCTAGAATTCATAGTAAATGATGACATGTTGATTTGTTAACCTTCAATGCTTAGTTTATTTTTTTGTTGGTATTTAAAATATTCAAATCAATTATAAACTAAGATTGTGGGAAGAAGACTAGAAGAATAATTAGGTTAACTAATAACTTTTTAGTAGAATAGGAATCTTGTTATTAGGAGATTGTAATCACATAGGAGAATGGGGAATTTTTGGAGCCTTTGTAAGGTTTATGGGACTTAACCATGATATGAGACTCTAATATTTCTATGTCATGGAAGCGAGTAAAGAGTAATTATCCATAATTATCAATAGCTAATATGAGAATTTAGTGGATGGACATAAAATTTTTAGCTAATCCAAATCAAAGAAGCTTTTCTTACATTAGCCAAAATAAGAACAATTAGTGTTAACTTTAACATCTTATGACTTTTAAAAAACCTTTCTCACTTAGCTTTAGTCATAAATTTTAAATTCTTAAAGTGGTAAAAAATGATAATAATTTTCAATCTCTCATTCTTATTGTGGGGATCCAATAAAAAAATAAAAGGACGGAAAACTAAATGTATATGCAAATACGGGATATGAGGATTTTTCACAAAAAAATATCTCGCTAAATGGAGCCCACCTGTTGAATCGAGCCTACCTATCGAAGTAGTTGAATCTATAGCCCACCTGTCAAAGTGGTTGAAATGAGCCACTTGTCGAAGTAGCTAAATTGGGTCCAACTGTCGAAGTGTTTGAATTAAGTTCACATGTCAAAGTGGCTGAGTAGAGGCCACCTGCTGAAGTAGTTAAATCAAGCCCATCTACCGAAGTGGCTGAATGAAGCCCACTTGCCGAAGCAGCCGATCCGATAATTCTCACCGTCTTCAGTTGAAAAAAGCTAGCCAACCTAAACTTAGGTAGCAATTTGAGAAAGCCATCATGACTGTTAAGGAGACTCAATCCCTTCACCCAAATACCATGGATGACTTTCATATAGACAATATATGGTATTAGCCGTCAATACATATCATCAATATCACAATCTTTCCATCAACATGCTACAGGATGACATCATGTAGATACAGATATGTACTACGTTGACTAAATTAGGACGCCCCCCACCCCCCCCAATTAAAAGAGGAGTGAGAAAAAGGAAACCTCTTTGTTTTCTTATAGCTCAGGCAACCTCTAAGGAGTTGTTCAAGATCCCTTCAAATGAATCTTGTCCATCCCCCTTTTTCTCTAGCCTCTTTTTTGTGATACAAAATCTTTTACCGGGTTATTCGTGCTCACGAATGATATGAGACCATATGCCCTAAAAAGAATTTTACGCACAAAAACATACATACATAGGAATTAAATCATATGTATTCATGTAAATTTTCTNAACTTGGTGTTCGCAGATCCTAAAGCAGGGAGTGTTGGAATACATGCTTAGGACTGCTTATTGAGTCTAGTTTTATTTGAATTTAGTTTGTTCCTTAATCTTAGGAGTTAGTTGCTATTTTTTCTTGAATTTTGATTCTTGTTACTTTCTTGGTTGATTTTTAGGTATGTTCTTGGAAGTTTGTTATTAGCTCCAAGTTTAAAATATTGTAAGGCTACACAAAAGGTGTGGTTCCGATTTCCCTTCAATCTACGGCAAGAAATTTTAGTTTTTCTCTTCTCTCATTTTCAAGAAACCAACAAAGATGATGCATATATTGAAGTGAAAGTTTATTTGTGGCATGCACATCAATTGACTTGCNTATATTAAAGAGAAAATAGTATAGATGGGTTGTATGAGTGGGCCCAAACATGCACCCAACCCACACGGTACAACACAAAAAAAAGAAAAATAAAAACCCAAAAATAGATAGTACATATAAGAACAATCGAGACAACCCAATTTAGTTTTTTCTCTGCCTCTAGTTCTCGAAAGGGAACCAGCTAACAAATTGGTGAGGTGTGTACTATTGTCCAAAGTAACCAAAGTATCATCCATTAGATTCCTTAGCTCAAGCAGACCTTCATTCTTCTTCTTCCTCCTGAAAGTGTAGACCCATCATTGCTCATCCGAAAATTGTTGCTCATTCGGATGAGATGGTAGTGTTGTAGTAGAAAGATTACCAACAGTTGTACCCACAATAGGTTCTAGTGTATGTGAGGTATGAGTTGTCGCCTCAACCCCAGATACTCCCTGAAAATGGGGAGCTGCAAGGTTCTCCTGATTATCAGTCCGTGTAGGTAGGGATCCTTCGGTACTGTTTTCAATAGGGTTTGAAAATGTAGGTTGCTCAGCAGAGCCATCCAGCTTCATATCAATCTCAGATACAAAATTTTCAAGGAGGTCCACAGGGGCAATTAACTCAAACACCAAATCCTGTCCTATGGTAGTTTTCTCTCCATGTGGAACAGATATGTCCAGAGCAGTATGGTTAGATCCATCTGTATTCACTTGATTTTTAGATTTCAAATTAGGATGAAGTTTATGGCATTTATCAAGTGTATGCCCAAACAACTTACAAGGAGAACAATAAGGAGGTCTATGCTCCATGACGATTTGCTCTCAATATCCATTATGAGTTATTCCCAACCAGACTTTAGTAACATCAGGTAAAGTAATATCTTTTTCCACAAATATTCTAGCCACTGAATGTCTGGTTAGGTTGAAAGTGAGTAGATCTAGCTTCATATGGTCCCCAAATATGGCCCCAATAGAGTAAAAAACTTGATGATGAAAAAAGTGGAACTTGAGACCAAGTAAACTAAACCATACTGATACAGTAGGAGATTCATGATTAGAGTCAAAATTAGGAGACCGCTTGAGTAACTTCATTGATTTGTCTGCAATGTTAAGATATTTTTTGAAGAAAATCCGACTGTAGTCTTCAGCCACTGTTAATTGAAACAACACATGTCTCTCATCCATGAGCCCCACTTTCCACTTCTCTGCTAGTTTGAGATCATCAAAACTTTTCCTGATAACTTTAATAGGTGGGTGACCCCACCGAAATTTTCAAATAAGAACAAACTTGAATTTCTCAATGAGGGTTGAAATTTCTAACTCAGAGAAAAAAAAGTTTTGTTTTCCCACTTAAGAGATGGTACATGTGTGTGTGTGTGTGTGTTACTTGTAAGTTAATCATTTTAGAATTAACTCATGTATAACAACATAAATGAATTTCAGAAATTCTCAATAAATCAACAGTTCATATCCACAATCATAAATCAATGCATTGCAAAAACATGAATTAAATTAAAAAGTAAAAACCGTAATGTTCATAGTTCATTATGAAAATAAAAGACTAGTGTTCATAAACAGTAATATATAAAGTTCATGTACTATTATTTTAAAAGAAGTGACGGTGGTAGTGAATCCGTTTATCAGGGACCATTGACATAAAAGTCTCCCTTTTAATAGGTTCTTAAATAAATTTCATTGCGAAAAGATAACGAGGAATGCCATCAAATATTTCTTGAGTTTGATCAAACACTCTCATAGCATCAGATATTGACAGTGGTGTCTTGACTATAGTGGAGGAGAGGTCATTCCTATGCATGCAAAGATAAGTTGTGAAATTTGTCCCAAAAGAAATCTCGCACACATCATTTTCTTCCACCATTGTCTTCTAATGAAGATGGATGTTTAAGACTACTACTATGTTTGCATGACATTTCAACAAGATCATATGAGTTGCCTTAATCTTCACAATTCTAACTCTAATTAACTAAATTTTAATAACTTCGAGCATGAACACCCATGACAACAACAACTCCAAACATTATACCAAGTTTTTCTTCCAATTCAAGATATATACCAGAATATCTAAATTATTTAGCTTCAGGTAGTACCTATGATAAAAAAGAACGTAAGTTTGAATATAAAGTACTCATGCATATGTGTTCAAAAAGAAGAATAAATTTTACATCTATCTTTTCTTTCCACTACTCGGTCAAGGTACTAATAACTTTAGCCTAGTTGCACCTTATTTTAACTCCGTCCACACCTTCTAATCTTTTTTAAGTCATCTCATTTATTTTTTTAACTGAGCCCAATCAAAATAAGTCCCAGTTCTTTTCTTAAATTTCTTGATTATATTATGTAAACCATCGCTATTAAAATATGTGGTGGTGTGTGGTAGGCCAACTGCCCGCCTTAATCACATACAAGCATATTTCACAAAATCTTATTTTAATTTCTCTTCCAAGTAGCACGTGTATTTTCCCAACACAAAGATATGTAATATGAATTACAATGTCACATAAATATCAAAGCTACTAACAATTATTAAAGTGCTGTGTCTTTCATTGGAAAGAGAAAAAGTAAAACGGCAAAAGTAGAGGCATTGGAAGCTTAAACAACAAATCATATACATGTATGAAAAACTAACATGAAATTTGAATGCCCTTAAGGGTGAAGTGCAGAAACATTTCATATCTCAGAAGATATGGCATGTTGCAAACTTCTAGATGGTTAAAAACACTTAAATGTAAAATTCACTTTTGCTGCTTTTGTCTATCAAGACTATTTGTTTGCACACACCTAATAAAACAGAAAATTTGTTTGCTTCTGAATTTACATATCTAACACCTAAATAACAAACTTTTGCTTGATATTGTAAGAGAACTTTGAAAGCATAACCAAAAAAGTTTCCTCGTACCACACTAGGGCTGTCAAATTGGCTCGTCGTTCGTGAACAGCTCATGTTCGTCTCGTTCTTTAAGCCTAATGAGCCGAACACGAACAAATTTTTAAGTTTGAAATNGAAACGTTTCCTCGTACCACACTAGGGCTGTCGAATTGGCTCTTCGTTTGTGAACAGCTCATGTTCGTCTCGTTCTTTAAGCCTAATGAGCCGAACACGAACAAATTTTTAAGTTTGAAATGTAAATGAGCCAAGCACCAACAAAAATTTGTTTGCTTGTGTTCGGCTCGAATTGGCTTGAAAATATATATATACTCATGGCGTCGTCTTCCTCGCTCATCTCTACTAGGGTTTCGCCAAATGGCGAACCCTAGCAACAGTTACGGCTTCGTTGTTTCCTCTCGGCGTCTTCGCGCTCGATTATGTTCGTCTCCCGCGCTTCTTCTCCGACTCTGAAACGAGGCTCATCTCCCGCTCGCGTGTTCTGTGCTCGTTCTGCTCCTCTGCGTCCCGTCTCGCCGCTCGCGTGTTCTACAGCTCAGTCTCGCGGGAAATGCTCACGATTTCTGCATTCTCTGCGCTCATCTCGTCTCACCGCGTCGTCCCCTTTTTTAGTTTCGGCTATTTCGAAGCGATTTTTTCCCTCATCTGCTTTCTTCTCTAAACATCGCACCTATCTTGAGGATAGCTTCGGACAAATCCTATGCAACTGCCTTTGTCGGTGTCCACGCCTCAGGCACACCAAAATCGTCATTTTTCCCTTCGTTTGAGTGGGCGGAGGACATTAAGAAACCTGGTAAGAAGAATGGGAAGTCTGTCATTTTTTTTTAGAAACTAAAGGTATTCAACTTGCTTCCTCATATTGTCTGAATTTGGTTGGAAAATTTTTATATGGTCATCCCAAAATGGAGCTTATTCGCAAAGAATTTGAACTTATGCATCTTGTTGGAGAATGAAAAATTGGATGAGAGACACATTCTTATTCAAATTAGCAATGAAGAAGATTAAATGCGCTTATTTGCTAGAAGGTAATAGATTGATAACAGAGCAATGAAGATTCTGAAATGGTCTTTGGATTTTAACTCACATACGGAATAGTCAATCATTCCAGTTTGGATTTGTCTCTCTGGTCTGAAATTTCATTATGTTTCTCAAAAAGTATTGTACTCTATTGTCTCAGCTTATGGAAAGTCACTCAAGACAGACATTCATACTTTTAATCCGTTCAGTCCTTCTGAAGTCAGAGTACTTGTTGAAAAAGACATCACTTCACCTGCTTCTGAGGAAATCTGTTTGGGCACACAGCACCATGGATATTGACAGAAGGTAGATATTAAACATTTTTTGTCGTATTGTTCGAATTGTCGTATGTTCGGATGTTCGGACACTCCAGCTCTCAATGTCACCATCTACACCGCTAACTCAAACCAAAAAAACAAACTGCTCTGTTAGAGGCTGTGATTCAATCTTCTCCTGATCAGCTCCCAGTTTTTGACACTATTGATCATCAGAAGGATACTCTGGACGACGTCATTATCCTCGCAGGCAATATGACAACTATTAAATCCCCAGTTGAAGCTCCCTCGTCTTTGGAACCTCCTATCGTGGGAGAGAGTGAGTTTCTTCAGAACACACCTGCCCTAGAACCTATCACTGATAATATAGGTGAAAATATTTCTACTGCTTCACAACCGCCTCATCAGGTCTAGAAAGATGTTAATATTTCTCAGGCTCATGGAGATCAAGACGTGTAATGACCAACACCTATCCGACCACCTTTGGAATCTACTGATCGGATGAGTCAATCATCGGATGAGTAATGACAGGTTTACACATCCAGGAGGAAAAAGAAGAATGAAGATCTACTTGAGCTCAGGAATTTGATGGATGATACTTTGGTTACTACGGGCAATGGTACTCACCAATTTGTTAGCTGGCTCACTTCCGAGAACTAGAGGCAGAAGGACTAAAGTGGGACGTCCCTAGCACTTTTGTGTCCTTTTGTAGCTTTTTGATTTTTTACATTTATGTATCTTTGTTTTATCTGGGTTTTGTGTGTGTTGTATTGTATGAGTTGGGCTTTCTATAAGACCCTCTCATACAACATTTCTATATATTTTCCGTATTAATATATTTGCACTCGGCTATGTTCCAAGAACCAGAGACAGAGGCAGGACCAAGCTGGTTCGTCCCTAGCAACTTGTTTTCGGCAAATTATGAATTTTAGAGTTTTATCTATCTTATTTTTTTAGGATGTTAAAGTCTGTATATCGTATGGGTAGGGCACCTTTATTGGGTCCTCCCATACAACATTTATGTATCTTTTCAATTTCAATAAAATTCGCCCTTGGGCGTTTCAATACACACACACACACACACACACACACACACACACACACACACACACACACACACACACACACACACNGCGAATCGCGATCTTCTTCCTCACCTGCTTCGCCACCCCTCTTGTGAACTCCCATCTGCACTGAAGCACGCACCTGCTTCGCCGCTCCCGTCGGATCTCCTACCCGTGCCCGAGACCCTCGTCGCCTTTCCTATTTGGCTTCACCCCCGATCGAAACCCAGCAAAACACTCCCGATTAGAGTTAGCCGGGAAAGCGACCACGGGATCACCGTGTGTAAGGCCTTCGAACTAAAATCTCTACACAGTTGCAGGTATGTTTCTTGAACTCCCTTTTTCCTTGCATTTTTTTTTATTTTCAATTAAAAAAAAAAAATCTGCTGGCATTGATTATTGAGTGTATACCGTAAATCAATCAGTTCTTTTTTCTCAGCGTAAGACAATTTTATTTGTTCCTCTATTGAAGTATGATATGGTTCTTCATTCTAGAAAAGCTTTGTTCTAAATTATGAAATTTAAGAAGTTTTTTGTGATTTACTTTGACTGGACAAATATAACATGGATAAAAGATGATTCTAGTCATATTAGTGCAACTAGTAACAAATGTTTACTGCATTCCATCGGATAAGTGTCAATCATTATTGTATATTCATGTGTTTGGCATCGATCTTTGGAGAACTATAAATGTTGCTTTGGCCATACATTCTTACTGATTTTGGAGACCTATAAACAATATTTTGATTATATGTTATTATTGATTTTAAATGCTTAGTTGATGGTTTTATGTTTCAAGCACCTAAATGCAAATATTGTGAGGCTCCAATGATCATTTACTTGCTGATTTTAAATATTCTATTGTTATTTTTATTTGTTTCAAGCACTTAAACGCAAACATTGTGAGATTCCAATGACCATTTACTTGCCGATCTTAAATACTCATTTGCTGATTTCGTACTTCGAGCACTCAAACGGGAATACTATGATACTCAAGATGACCGTTATTCCAGGGCTTGAATGCTTCTTTGCAGGTCTATGTTCTTTTATTTCCAAATGTCTCCCTTGGGGGCTGTTTTACCTGTTGTTTGGTGTGTTTAAACCTTGCAATTGTTAGGGTTTTGTCTACTGATTCACATATTATTTTAGAGTCAGCTTGTTAACTGATTTTGGAGAGTTTACACACTATTTTGGACTGGATTTTCTAGCTGATTTTGGGACATTTAAAATTGATGTTTGAGTTTACATGAGATCTGTTTGGGGATTTTAAAAATTACTGTTTAAGGTTTGATTTTAATGCATTGTTTTGGAACCAATTTAGGTGCCAATTTGAACTGATTTTGTGCACTGTTTTGGAGACTATAGGTGCTGATTTGGGCTGATTTTGATCGCTGTTTTGGAGTCACTTTATGTGTCGATTCGGGCAGATTTTGGGCACTGTCTTGGAACAAACTTAAGCACTCTTCTCGAGAGTCTATTTAAGTACAGTTGTTGAAAGATTTTAAACGTTTTTTTAAGTTGATTCACTTATTATTTCCTCTTTTGATTTGTTAGTTTTGAAAGTGGATCAACATTTTCTTTTCGTTTGTTTTGACATTTTTGTTAAATGGTTAAGTCAAAAAAATGGGAATTTCTTATTTAATTAGTTGGAAAACACTTATTTTAGGGTGAAATGTCTTAAATCACTTTAAGCACAAGTTAAAACGTAGGCTTCTAGATTTTAGGAGCACAGCCTAGATAACAGTCCATCCACCTAATTCTCAGCATAAACTTCCTAAATTTTAGGAGCACACTCTAGGTGAGCGTTCATCCACCCAATTTTCGAATAAATAACTAAACTTGGCACTTGACCCTGATTCACAAACTGAGCAAGACACTAGACACCAGGATGCACCGAGACGTAGTTCATGCTTCCTTAATTAAATCAACAGATGACACTAGACACCAGGATGCACCGAGACGTGACCCATGCTTCCTTAATTAAATCAACAGTGAATTCCCTCAATGACTTAACCTAAAATGAATCCCAGTGCACCGGGATTTGAGCTTGGATATTAAACTCAAATTCTTCTGACAATTGGGGAAATTTGTTAATGTCACATATGGATCATCGGACGAGGATAAGTCTAGGGTCTAAGTGGCGTGGGCGATGACGACATTGTTTATGTGTGCTTAAACGAGTGATGTGAAATGAGATTTTTAGAATAGTACCTCCTACCTTAAAGATCTTCTATAAGAGAGGGGAAAGGATCGATGATGCTATTCGCCGACCCTTGGTGGGATTGTTACCCCTGACGCTCTTAGGTTGTCAGTAGTTCTAACACGATTAGAGTGACTAAACTGTGGACTACATGGCTTTACAAAAATATTTACGAAAATAAAACAAAAACCCTTTTGCATGTTAAAAAGAACTATGCAAAAAAAAGACTAAAACAACAGCTTTTGAATGAAAATCAAATAATTTTTTTATGAAAATTTATAAAAGCCCATGGTTTGTCATTTGGATTGAGGCCAAGAACTACCTCCTGTAGATTTTCGAGTTGGCAACTCTTACTCACGGTCGGGAAGCATACAACCCAGCTCTGAGCCCCCACTTTTATCAATGTCTTATACCCAGTCCTGATTTGTCATATGTGGTTGCAGGTTTCTTTTGCTCGTGATGTCTACTACTCGTTTTTTATGACTTTCATGCTGAGTTTTCTTGCCTTATTTATTTTTCTTGCAAGTATGTTTAAATATGTTGTAAATCATACTATGCTCGCAACATTAATAACACAACAGTAGTAGATGCCCAGATACGCTTTTACAGTTTATCTACAGCATTTTAATTTATTGCATTTTACCTTTCAAGTACCTTTTATTTACCTGCAATTTGATTATTCTGCATTCAAAACCAGTACTAAAACCAAAACCGAAACAAAACAAAATCAAACTTTAACACCAAGACTGGGAAACACAAATCACCAATTTCAAACACTTAAACCCTAGAGTCATCGCTACAACAGGAGCTTGAAGCCAACTTTGTGGGCAGCACGACGAGGAATTCAAACCAAGCAGCAAGAGGATCTTCTTCAGCGTTATCTCTTCCTAGCATAATAACAACCCATAGGATTTCGAGGTAGCTCGCCTAGCTCAACGTAAATCCTCACTCCCTTTTTAAGCTCTTGTACAACCATGTTGTGCAGCGTAAAGTCCTAACCCGCCTTAGGTTCCGAGGTTGTCGTGTGACACGACGTAAACCCTCTTATTTCTGCGGGCTATTTGCATAATCGGGCATTATGTAAATGCAAGTCCCAAATAATAATATTGGCAAGATTAACATTCAAATATTTTCTCTAAAACTTAGCCGTATAATAGAATAGTTTGAGAAGTCACTGAGGTTCCTCCTCAAGATCTGTGACGCCCCCTACCATTTACTTCCATTGAACTCCTGAAAAAAATTGTTCCTACTTAAGCCACTCCCACTTGTTTTTCCACGTCCTACCATAAAAACTTAAACTTTGAATTCTTGAAGACTAAAACCACTGATCATTATCAAGAATTTTCTCACGTGACTTTCGTCATTTGAGATGTAATTAACTATAGGGGTTTGCCTCTATAGGGAACTTGGAACCCAGGTAAAATAAACCCTATTTAATCTTTATATTATATAGAGAAACTTGTCGGTCATATATAAAATGTTCGCAGACCAAATAGATGTCACAAATCTCTTAGTTTGCAGGATTAGGTCTATCGCCGAGGTATACACTTTTCTTTCGGGAGGGTGTAATATTCGCGGTATTGGGCACGATTATGCAAACTATTGGATGAATGAAATTCATTTGATCTCATTTCTTTTTCAAAATTAAAACATATTACTTNGGGAACTTGTCGGTCATACATAAAATGTTCGCAGACCAAATAGATGTCACAAATCTCTTAGTTTGCAGGATTGGGTCTATCGCCGAGGTATACACTCATCTTTCGGGAGGGTGTAATATTCGCGGTATTGGGCATGATTATGCAAACTATTGGATGAATGAAATTCATTTGATCTCATTTCTTTTTCAAAATTAAAACATATTACTTTCAAAACCATAAATATATATCTCTTTTATTAAATTAAATCTCAAAAATTATTTTTATTTTCATATTTTCAAATAATCATCGANAAAATATATATCTCTTTTATTAAATTAAATCTCAAAAATTATTTTCATTTTCATATTTTCAAATAATCATCGAAAAAGTTGGCCGACACTACCTATCACCTAAACTTCAATTTTACATACATTCCACATTTTCTATTTAGGAAAAAAGTTTCTTTGTTTTATTCCCATTAAAGATTACCATTATTTTCTCACCTTTTACTAAGACTTTGACAGCAATTTATTTGAGTATTATATATTTGCATATCTAAAACCTATGAGAATTTATTGATGTAACCTTACTTTCAAGCCAATAGAATTTTAATGTTATGGCTTATTACAGCCCTTGCATTTATATATACATTTGGCTATTTTCTTTTGTCGTTCTCTAAAAAATTTGCAGCCGGTACGAGCTCTCTGAAAGTGATGAATAGTATGCCCGGGGAATAAACTTGTTGTGCTAACTTGTGATATTTTCACAGTGTGAGGGCTTTTACATGGCTAATTAAGCTGATTTTTTTTTTTTGCTATGTGAGTATCTATACAATGGTTTGCAACTTGCATGACTATTTCCAATAAACAACACCTCTAATCTTATGGTACAGGGTATTANCTGTGCTAACTTGTGATATTTTCACAGGGTGAGGGCTTTTACATGGCTAATTAAGCTGATTTTTTTTTTGCTATGTGAGTATTTATACAATGGTTTGCAACTTGCATGACTATTTCCAATAAACAACACCTCTAATCTTATGGTACAGGGTATTAGGCTTGCCACTATATCTTTCATATTACATAAAATCTTGGTAGTTTGTTGCCCCATAAATCATAAAATCATATGGTAGTTTGCTGCTCTAGGAATTTTGAATATATATTTCATGTTACATTGCTTGATGATCTCAGCCTTGTATGGATAAGATTATTGCAGCTATGAAAGGCATGGACAAGCAACTAAAGTCCTTTGGTGATGACAAACACTTGATTCATTTTGTC
>JXCR01133742.1:67317-112270 GCA_002079205.1 Phalaenopsis hybrid cultivar
TATGGAAAAGCATGTTGGAGGGCTGTCCCTATTATTTTCATTGCTTGAAACGTTAGAAAGTAAGAAATATATATTGAAAATTATTTTATGAAGTGAGAAAGATGCATTTTAGGCTTATGTTGTGCTCCTTTTGCTGCCCCTTGTCGAAATATATGTTGGATATCATTTTTAAATGCTAGAAGTTATGTTTGGGGGCTCATATCTCATCTCTCTTGCTGCCCCTTGTTGAAATACATGCTGGAAGTTGTTTTAAATGCTAGAAATTACATTTTTGGGACTTTTATCTTGCTCCTCTTGCTGTCCCTTATTGAAACATATGCTGGACGGTGTTTTGAATGCTAGAAATTACATTTTTGGGACTTTTATCTTGCTCCTCTTGCTGTCCCTTATTGAAATACATGTTGGAAGTTGTTTTAAATGCTAGAAATTACATTTTTGGGGCTTTTATCTTGCTCCTCTTGCTGTCCCTTGTTGAAACATATGTTGGAGGGTGTTTTAAATGCTGGAAATTACATTTTTGGGGCTTTTATCTTGCTCCTCTCGCTGTCCTTTATTGAAATATATGCTGGAGGATTATTTTAAATGCTGGAAATTACATTTTTGGGGCTTTTATCTTGCTCCTCTTGCTGTCCCTTATTGAAATATATGTTGGATGGTGTTTTAAATGCTGGAAATTACATTTTGGGGCTCTCATTCTGCTTCTTTTGCTGCCCCTTATTAAAATATATGCTGGAAGATTGTTTTAAATGCTGGAAATTACATTTTGAGGTTTACATTTTGCTTCTCTTGCTGCCTCTTGTTGAAGTGTATGCTGGATTTGAGTTTTGGTTTTGAGTTGTTGCCTTACATGCGAGCTTTTGATTAAAATTGAAATTGAAAGACTTTGATAATGGTGTGATTTTTAGAGATATAGAAAGATGTTCCCTATGAATTGTTATCCTATATTTTATGAAATGAAGAAGACTTTNTTGGAGAGGTA
This sequence comes from Phalaenopsis hybrid cultivar, assembly GCA_002079205.1. NCBI lineage: Eukaryota > Viridiplantae > Streptophyta > Magnoliopsida > Asparagales > Orchidaceae > Phalaenopsis > Phalaenopsis hybrid cultivar. Next base: position 68,297 of record JXCR01133742.1, read on the forward strand.
GATGTAACTCATTTTGGTGCATGCAATACTTGATTTGCAATTTTGAATACTAATTGCAAATCAGATCCATCCAGTCAAGATCATGCGTCTCTTATGAGTGGGCCAAAGTGATTCCTCGTGCTTGGTGTATAGGCCCCTTGATTGCTTGATGGAGACTCCACATTGTTTCTTCTGCTGAAGTATTGGATTGTATTTGATGGTAAAAATTACAGACTATTGATTGTTGTGCCTAAATAAATATGATCAGCCTTCATCTTCTTTCTTCTTTAAATCTGTCTAAATCTCATGAGGCACGTAATGAGAGGCTGATCAAATGTGAATAGCCAGCCATTTGGATATTATATTTCTCCATATTTACTATCTTTGCATATAAGAAAAGTAAAAGCTGTGAAATGGGAGTATTGCTGAACAAGTTCCATTTTTGTCCAGGTCCATTTCGCTATCGATGTGTTGACTAGGCCACTAGGAATTTTGGTTTTGCTCAGTTAACCTGAGCAGCTAGTAGTAATCAGATTTTAGGATCAACATTGTGCGATCTGCTTTTAATTTTCCCATGAAAAAAGAGTGTTAGATATGTAAATGCAAAGAAATTTGGTGGTATGTATGTAAATGCCTCTTTTGTTAGAAGATTTGCATACGTCCCACTCCATTTTTATGTGTCTACCTATCACCTAAACTTCAATTTTACATACATTCCACATTTTCTATCTAGGAAAAAAGTTTCTTTGTTTTATTCCAGATTACCATTATTTTCTCACCTTTTACTAAGACTTTGACAGCAGTTTATTTAAGGAGTATTAAATATTTACATATCTAACACCTATGAGAATTTATTGATGTAACCTTACTTTCAAGCCGATAGAATTTTAATGTTATGGCTTATTACAACCCTTGCATTTATATATACATTTGGCTATTTTCTTTTGTTGTTCTCTAAAAATTTGCAGCCGGTACGAGCTCTCTGAAAGTGATGAATAGTATGCCCGGGGAATGAACTTGCTGTGCTAACTTGTGATATTTTCACAGTGTGACGGCTTTTACATGGCTAATTAAGCTGATTTTTTTTTTTGCTATGTAAGTATTTATACAATGGTTTGCAACTTGCATGACTATTTCCAATAAACAACACCTCTAATCTTATGGTACAGGGTGTTAGGCTTGCCACTATATCTTTCATATTACATAAAATTTTGGTAGTTTGTTGCCCCATAAATCATAAAATCATATGGTAGTTTGCTGCTCTAGGAATTTTGAATATATATTTCATGTTACATTGCTTGATGATCTCAGCCTTGTATGGATAAGATTATTGCAGCTATGAAAGGCATGGACAAGCAACTAAAGTCCTTTGGTGATGACAAACACTTGATTCATTTTGTCTTTAGGGTGAATTATTATATTTATCAGTGTATTATTATCTACATAATTTAATCAAAATTGTATTGATTTGTCACCCAAATTAAAGCTAATGAGTAATGTGGATTAAATTGAGATAATTAAGCTAATCTATAGCCAAATTTAATCAGCTCAAAGTCATATTAAATAGTTTCAAGCCCATCTTGAGTTTGGGTGGGAACAACAGAAAATCAAACTATTATTGCCATAATTTTCACTCTTTTTTGCTCAATCACATACCTTCTTACAAGAGCCGGTGAAACGTCCTTCTACATTTCAAGTCATCAGAAAAATCATTGGTGGCGGATCCTCCGTTTCCGAACCTCCCCCATAATCATTGGATTTTCTATCATAAAGATTTAAAAATTAATTCAAAGTTTTAGTTTAAATTTAATGTATTTTTTTTCGGTTTATGTAAAGCATAAGAATGTGCATTAAATGTGAATTTTATTGAAATGTTTAATACAATTGTTTTTTAGATTTTAATTTTTATTTAAGATTTTATTTGTATTTTTGTACTCTTGTTTAGTTTGAAAATTATGAAATTTGTAATATATTGGTTCTTATTTTGTAAATGTTGCTATCATTTGTATTTTTGTACCTTATATGACCAAATATTATTATTACAACAGTTTTTTTTAGTAAATAAATGTCTTGAATTTTTGTATGAAATTTGCTCTTGAAAAATTTTTAGATAAAATTATTAATTTATTTTTAAAAAATAATTATTATTATAATAATTTTTCTTCTAACGAGTCAATTTTGAGCCGAACACGAACAATAAAATATTATTCGAGCCGAACACGAACACACTGTTCACAAATTATTTCGAACATGAGTCAATTTCGAACAAGCTGAACACAAGCCCAGCTTGAGCTCGCCAGGCTCAACTCGTTTACAGCCCTATTCCACACAATTCTAATGTACTTACATATCTAACACTTAAATGCATACTTCTGCATGATATTGTAAAAAAATTTAAGAGCATAAACAGGAATTTTCAGACACGACACACAATTCTAATGCATTAGCATGCCTATCTAACACCAAAATAATAGTTATGATTCAACCTAGAGGAGTGAGTAGTGAGCTAATGGAGAGGGAAAGTGGCGAATATGTTGACCATTTCTTTTCTCACGGATTGTAGAACAGTCTAACACTTAAAATATCATTTTTTTTCCTTTCAAACTGCCGCTATGTATCACCCCTAGAAATGTTCCATACCATAATAAGATGATCATACCATGATCATAGAACCACAATAAGAAAAAACCAAGAGATGATCAAAATCAAACCCAATCTTCACAACTCAGCATTCTAGTTAGCATTAAAGACTCAACAAAACAAACAACGAACGATTGAGGATACGCAACAACTCAAAACCATTAATCTTGTAGACAACATCTTAGAGCAATCTCATATGTAAAATCACCCGTAGAGAGAGAGAGAGAGATACGGGTTTTAAGCATCTCACCTGTACTGAATGAAAAAAAATAAATATCAATACAGAGAAAACAAACCATAACTGCGCGGAGACATCAAAAATAGGAAATGAGATGCCCTAGAAAGAGGTTTATAGTTGATATTGGGAGTCATACTCAAAATAAAGGAGGCATAAAATCAAAAAACTATATAAGGAATTACGGAATGCAGCCTATCACGGATTGAGCTAAAAGGTAGCATGCAGTGAATTCATGTCGCAATTCTGATCCTTGCCGCAATGTTGTTGCTTGCCCAAATAGTTGAACGGTGTATTTCGCGACGCACCGTCCTAGTGCCGCCACCCCAAATGGCACCTAAATTTAAGTGTTAGAATTTAATTTATAATATGCATATAGATAAATCCAGACAGTTATTTCTTCAGTTTCCCCTCTCCAAACCACTGTTTGTTTTCAGGAGCCTGAACGATTCCGTGATCCGACGCTATAGCTAGAGGCGGAGCATAAGCGGGACAGACAGAAACTGAGAGCTACGCACTCCAATAACTATTGTGACATCAAATAGAGAAGAANTCAATACAGAGAAAACAAACCATAATTGCACGGAGACATCAAAAATAGGAAATGAGATGCCCTAGAAAGAGGTTTAGAGTTGATATCGGGAGTCATACTCAAAATAAAGGAGGCATAAAATCAAAAAAAAATATAAGGGAATCAAGGAATGCAGCCTGTCACGGATTGAGCTAAAAGGTAGCATGCAGCGAATTCATGTCGCAATTCCGATCCCTGCCGCAATGTTGTTGCTTGCCCAAATAGTTGAACGGTGTATTTTGCGATGCACCGTCCTAGTGCCGCCACCCCAAATGGCACCTAAATTTAAGTGTTAGAATTTAATTTATAATATGCATATAAATAAATCCAGATAGTTATTTCTTCAGTTTCCCCTCTCCAAACCACTATTTGTTTTCAGGAGGCTGAACGATTCCGTGATCCGACGCTATAGCTAGAGGCGAAGCATAAGCGGGACAGACAGAAACTGAGAGCTACGCACTCCAATAACTATTGTGACATCAAATAGAGAAGAAAATAGGAAGATAGAAGGAAAAAAAGGAGAGAGGAAGAGGAAAAAAAAATGAAAGAAATTATAGAGGAAATTGAATGTGTGTGTGTGTGTGTGTGGCAAGAATTGAATCGATTATAGAAGAGTTTGAATGAGAAGCCAAATTGAAATAAATTTCAAATAAGATCATGTGTTAAAAGAAGAATTACTTAAAATTTTATGAAAATTATGATTCCATATTGTGTTCTAGAGAACGAGCTCAATGCGAGCCTAGAGAATTTCTTCGTGATATTGACATGTTCAAATCATGTGAAATAATCAATTATAAAATTATGAAGTAGAACGTTCTATAAGATCATTATTTGTCCCTAGTAATAATAAATTCATTATTAAGTATAAACACATGAAATTGACATGGGATATTTTTAAATATCCATGTATTTTATAGAGTAAAAAGCTCAAGCAAAAAAAATGATGATATTACTAACATCATTGCATTATTGTACATGTAAATGAGTGAAATACATCCAGATAAATATTAACTGTATATGAAAATGATTATAACTAAAAAACTAATTCATTAATGATTGTGGGGGAAAATATGACAAGGAAATGATTGAATTCACAACTCTTAATATTAGGGTTTGTTTGGAGCAGCTACAGCTTATCCAGCTTAACCAGATAAGCAGCTTATCCTGATAAGCAACTTATTTGCAGTTTTTCCTGATAAGTTGGCTGGTTGTTTGGTTTGTACGTTTGGAAAAAAAACTGATTTACGGTTATTTCTGGATAAATGATCATTCTACACCTGATTTACAGTTGTTTTTGGATAAATGATCATTCTAGCAAAGCGCAGTTATGTTTGCAACAAAACTGTAATGGTGATACATTTGATAGTTTATAACGAAAAAAACCACCTCATAACAGTACAAAAAATGGATATACACTTCACTTAAGAGTATATAGCAAGCATTGATATCAAAAACCAACCGAAAAATTAACTAAAAATGTTTCTAAATTCAAATGAAAACCCACGGAAGCATTGCTCGAATCAAACTGAGCCCGCATTAGAATAGTAGGGCACATTTTTTTCCAAGCAAAACACCACTCATAGCCACCACACACAAGCACAACTCACATCCATCACCTACCAACACACCCACGGTCACTAGAACACACACCCGAAGCCACCATAAACACCTCTCACAGCCACCACACACAAGCACAGCTCACATCCACCACCAATCCACACAGAACAAATGCTTCAGAAAAAGCTCCAATGCTCCAGAACCAGTACACCTCACGGTACTCCCTCCACAGACAAGCAAATCTCTGTAACAATGTCCTATAACAAATTAAATTCCCCGTAAACCCTAAACAAATCAAAAACACAATTTCGCAAGAAGAAAGCCATAATTGCATGGAGAAAGCAAAATTACCACAGGAATAACTACCACACACTGTAGAGGGGAGGAAGAGGAAGGCGAGAGTGACAGGAGATTATCGAGAGCGGATGAGAAAGATCGAGAGAGGTGAGAGAAAGAGAGAGAGAGATCCTCAGTAGGGCTCGCGTCGAGGGCAGTTGGGTAAAACGCGAGAAAACTTTTAAAATGCTCTCAATATTTACAAATGCGTTGAAAACTTTTAAAAGCATGCAAGACTTTTAGTAGACATCAAATTATCAAAATTAATATTTATTTAAGTACTCAGACAAAAGTTCTAAATATTGTTTCACGGAATAACATTAAATTAACTCAAACTACTCTAACTCGAAAGAAAAATAATATTATAAAGGATTTGTAACTATTTCAAAATGTTTACTCTACTTTTCAAAGCCAAACTCAAATTCATCATACTACAAATGCTCTCAAGAAAGCCCTCATGCCCACAGGGAAGCATCATAAGTTCCTTACGACCAAAGTAGACAAAACTCCATCTCTTAATGAACTATTGCAATACCAATCAAAAAAGAATCCTCTAACAAACAAATGTATATTGGAACACTCATATATAAAACCAAAAAAAATCATTTTCAGTCACCATTTATATATGGCCTCTAAGAAACTATACAAAAAAAATTATTGACCAAAGCATAAAATCTCAGTATCATGTCTATAGGTCTAATTGATCCCTAGATTACAATGTCTACAGCAAAATAAATTTTCAAAATGAACTTAAAATATACATAAACTATGAATTTGATTCTCTACAAGCAAGTGTANTTGACCTTAAAATATACATAAACTATGAATTTGATTCTCTACAAGTGTAGTTGACAAGGTTCGAGCATCAAAGTNTCAGTATCATGTCTATAGGTCTAATTGATCCCTAGATTACAATGTCTACAGCAAAATAAATTTTCAAAATGAACTTAAAATATACATAAACTATGAATTTGATTCTCTACAAGCAAGTGTAGTTGACAAGGTTCGAGCATCAAAGTTAAATATTTTAAATATAGAAGACAATAGTGCTATGCATATACGGGAGTCGGTCCTCCCTGGACCGGCTAAAGGCAGTGTAACCACCCCACAGACGGGCCGGTCTTGGCGACAAAAAGGAGCAAGGCGAACGGGGGGAGCCGCACAAGGAGGAAAGGGAAGAGTGAGTTCCACAAGGGCCATAATCACCTATGCAAAGAGCAGAAAATAAGGGAATTTGGAGGGAAAATAGGAAAGAAAGTTTTTGAAATGTCGGGAGGACATTATATTAATGAAAGAACCAAAGGCCTGCTTTCTTTATGCATGTTTAGTGTGTTTGTTGTTTATTTTTTTCTTGTGAAGTTCCTAGCAACGTTTACGGNTAGGAAAGAAAGTTTTTGAAATGTCGGGAGGACATTATATTAATGAAAGAACCAAAGGCTTGCTTTCTTTATGCATGTTTAGTGTGTTTGTTGTTTATTTTTTTCTTGTGAAGTTCCTAGCAACGTTTACGGCGTGGGAGAGTCGATCAACCCCTAGAAAGTAGATCGACCACATATCTTGTTTTTTTTCCTTTGATTGTTGTAAGTTAGCCCTTATTTGTATTTCTTTCACCTATTTGTTGTCGTTTAGTATGGTTTGTTTGTTGATTTTGGTGTCGAGGCATATCAAATTGGTATCATAGTGTAGATCTTGGTGAGATGGCAGCAAAGAAAATTGATATACTAGAAGAAGAGGTAGAGCAAATCTGAACGTGAATGGAAGAAAGGTTCGTGACCATTGTTGGCCTCATTTTTGTGAGGTCTTGTCTTCTCCTCCTCAGAGCCTAGATTCTAGCTCTAGAAATTCCTATGGACCATCTTAGAAAACTAGTATTGAGACTCACCCTTCAAGAAATTCCAACCAATTTCTATGTTCCTTTGATGTCTAGCATCTTTGGCACAAGACCATCGTCTTATGAACGAACGGTTATGGGCTATGTTGCGTNCAAGGCGAACCGGGGGGGGCGTACAAGGAGGAAAGGGAAGAGTGGGTTCCACTAGGGTCATAATCACCAATGCAAAGAGTAGAAAATAAGGGGCTTTGGAGAGAAATTGGAAAGAAAGTTTTTGAAATGTAGGGAGGAGATTATATTAATGGAAGAACCAAGGGTTTGCTTTCTTTATGCATGTTTGGTGTGTCTGTTGTTTATTTTCTTCTTGTGAAGTTCCTAGCGACGTTTAGGGCGTGGGAAAGTCAATCTACCTCTAGAAAGTAGATCGACCACATATCTTGCTTTTTTTCCTTTGATTGTTGTAAGATTAGCCCTTATTTGTATTTCTTTCACCTATTCGTTGTCGTTTAGTATGGTTTGTTTGTTGATTTTGGTGTCGAGGCATATCAAATTGATATCATAGTGTAGATCTTGGTGAGATGGCAGCAAAGAAAGTTGACATACTAGAAGAAGAGGTAGAGCAAATCTAAACGTGAATGGAAGAAAGATTCGCGACCATGGAGGACGGATTTTCTTCTATTGAAAGTCGAATGAATGATGGATTTGAAGGCATAGGAGAAATGCGGGAGATGATGAAAAAGCTCACGGAGATGCAATCCAAGGCCATGTCGACCGCTCCAGTTGCAAACCCTAACTAAGGGTTGATCGAGGAATCCTTGGCCATGTCAAAAGGGAAGAAGATCGAGCGAAAAGACAACAAAGAAGACATCATTTACCTACAATAGTGTCCCCCTAAGTCTCCGAGAGAAGAGCGAGTGGAGACTTTTGATGGGGGGTGGGCTGAAATTGGAGAAGAGATGGACGAAGAGGCACGGAAGAGTGTGATGAAGGAAGGAGGGAATCAGGAGTGAGATATGTCTTTGACTGCAGGAGAGTTTCACACTAGATACATGGGGGGAAATTCCAGAGAGAGAGGAAGTTGGGGTAGGTGCAAGGGTTAGAAAACTAAAGATGTCGATCATTGAATAGGATGATGTATCGGGTGGAGCAATACTTTGCAATCAAAGGGTTAGCTGAGGAAGAAAAGCTAATGGCAGCGGGATTATGCTTGGAGGGGAAGGCTTAGCGTGGTTCCAGTGGATAGAGGCAAGGTATCTGATGCACTCATGGGATGAGTTTAAGGATTATTTGTTGGAGCATTTCCGAGCCGTTTGGGAAGGAGACTTACATGAACAATTCTATGCTCTGACTCAAGAGGAGATAGAATTGGAGAAGAGATAGACGAAGAGCCACGAAAGAGTGTGATGGAGGAAGAAGGGAATCGGGAGTGAGATATGTCTGTGACTGCAGGAGAGAGTTTCACCCTAGATACATGAGAGGAAATTCCAGAGAGAGATGAAGTTGGGGTGGAGGTGCAAGGGTCAGAAAACTAAAGATATCGATCTTTGAATAGAATGATGTATCAGGTAGAATGATACTTTGCAATCAACGGGTTGACTGAGGAAGAAAAGCTCATGGCAGCGGGATTATGCTTGGAAGGAAAGGCTTAGCGTGGTTCCAGTGGATGGAAGCAACGTATCGAATGCACTCATAAGATGAGTTTAAGGATTATTTGTTTGAGCATTTCTGAGTCATTCGGGAAGGAGACTTACATGAACAATTCTATACTCTGACTCAAGAGATGACGGTTATGGAATATCGAGAGAAGTTTGAGCTCTTATCAGAGAGGTTAAGTGGGATTTCTGCAGTAGAACTGGAATGGAACTTCTAGAAAGGCCTAAAGCCCGACATAATCATTCGCTCCTTGTGACCGCGTGAATTGAGGGAAATGATTGAGCTTGCCTAGATGATAGAAGATAAGAAACAGGTGAAGAAGACCGACAAATGCGGCAACACCGAGGGATTCTACAAGAGCATCATGACAGACGGTGTCATTTCAGAAAGAGATGCCGAAAGAGAAGAGTACAGGCCCCCGACCCGGGGGTAATTTCAAGTGTCTCATAGATGCAGAAGTGCAAGACAAAAGAGTCAAAAGATTGTGTTACCATTGTGACTAGAAATACGCCCTACGCCATCTCTACAAGGAGCGCTCTCTTCAAGTTCTTTTAGTTCTGGAGGAGGATACGGAGAGTGAGGAAACAGAAGAGAGCAGCGAAGGAGGAGCATCTGCATTTGGATGTGGTATAGGTGTCCCTCAATTCGGTGGTGGGATTTACTCCAAATTACACCATGAAAGTGAGGAGATGGATCGGAAGCAGCCGATTGTGGTGTTGGTGGATAGCGAGGCCACACATAATTTTATCTCAAATCAGGTTGTGAAGAAGCTAAGGTTGAAGCATGTGACTACAGGGAGCTTTGGCGTCATGATGGGGACAGGGAAGGTGGAGGAAACTCTAGGAATTTGCAAGGGGTTGGTTCTGACACTACATGATATACAGGTGATGGAAGCATTCCTTTATTTAGATTTGAGCAACACAAATGTGATTCTGGGAATGAAGTGATTATGAACATTGGGAGAGATGAAGGTGGATTGGAAGGTGGTGCTGAGAGAAGATGTTAGCTTATGCAAAACTATGATGTCGCTCAAAACCATGATCAAGTCGATTCAAGGAACAGGAGTAAGTTACTTGATGGAGTTGCAGAGCATTGAGACTTGAGATTCATAGTTGGCAGAATTTCTGGAAGGGGTTCAGCAGCTCCTATAATAGTTTACTGACGTTTTCCAACAGCCAAGCGGGTTACCTCCTCGGAGGAAGCAAAAGCACGCTATTACATTGAAAGAGTGTTCCTCCCATCAGCGTCATACCAAAGAGAAGCTGGTCCAAGAAATGCTCGAGGTTGGGATTATTAGGCCTAGTGTGAGCGCTTATTCCAGTCTCATCCTGTTGGTAAAGAAAAAAGATGGTAGTTGAAGGTTCTCCATGAACTACTGGCCTTTCAACAAGGAAAAGGTGTAAGACATGTCTATTTGTGTGATTGATGAGTTACTAAATGAGCTTTATGGGGCAATCATTTTCTCAAAAATTGATCTTAAAGTCAGGATACGACCAGATAAGGATGAATCTAGCAAATATGCATAAGACAGCATTCAGGACACATGAAGGACAATATGAGTTTGTAGTAATGTTGTTTGGCATCACCAACGCTCCAGCGACATTTCAATTAAATATGTGACAGAGCATCTCAATAACTTCAACACCGTGACGGGTTAGTTGTGTTCTGTCAGAATCAAGTTTGATGATGAGGTCAAAGCATCGGTGATACTATCTTCATTGTCGGAAAGTTGTGACTGTTTGGTAACGACGATGAGTAATTCTTCAGGAACTTTGAAGTTGAACTTTGATGATATTGTGGATTCGATGCTGAATGAAGAAATTCGCAGAAAAGCAGCGAATCGTGAATCTTCAGGTTTTGCGTTGAATGCTGATAACAAAGGAAGTAATCTTGGCGGGAATGCAGGTTGAGGCAGATCCAAGTCCAAGAAAGAAAAGCCCAAGTCAAGCAGCGGAGAATGTTGGAACTGCAATAAGAATGGGCATTTCAAGAAGGACTGCAAAGCTCAAAGAAATGTCGGTAGTGGAGGACAAGAAAGTAGTTACTCTACTAACGTCTCCACTGGTGAAATACAAAGTGACTCACAGATATTATCCTTAGTCAGTAATGAATCTTGGATAGTGGATTCAAGTGCATTTTTCATGTCTGCCCCAAAAAAGAGGTATTTGAAAACTACACTCAGAATGATCTAAGGAAATTTTATTTGGGAGATAACAAGGCATGCAGTATAGTTAGAAAACGTGAAGTTGATATCAAGTTGCGGAATGGAATTGTCTGGAAGCTTATTGTAGCCAGACATGTTCCTAGTTTGAAGAGAAATCTTATATCTGTGATTCAGCTGGCAAAGTCAAGACTCGTGACTACTTTCATAGGTGATTCATGGAAGGTGAGCAAGGGACAATAGTGATGACTCAGGGCAATATTGAAGGCACTATTTATCTGATCAATGAAATAGTCGGTTTCAATGATGTCGTTCGAACCAAGGTGGATGCAGGTTTGTGGAACTGTAGGCTTATTCATATGAGCGAGAAAGATATGAAGTCTCTACTTCAAAAAATAAGTTTCAGGGTCTGAAATCAGTTTATATGGATTCCTGTGAATACTGTATTTATGACAAGCAGAAAAATGTTTCTTTCTTCAAGAGTGAGTTAGTGATGAAATCAAAGAGACTGAAGTTAGTGCATACTGTTGTATAGGATCCTACTCCAATTCAGTCCATTGGAGGTTCCCACTATTTTGTCTCGTTCATTGATGATCACACAAGAAATGTAAGGATTTATTTCTTGAAGCAGAAATTCGATATATTTGAAATCTTTAAGTGGAAAGCTATGGTAGAAAATGAGACAGGCTTGAAGCTAAAGTGTCTCAGATCAATAATGGGGTTAATACCGTGATCAAAAATTCTAAAATTTTTGTGATATAGAGGAGGTCGAGCATGAGTTCGCAATCTCATGGACATCGCGGCAGAATAGTATAGCAGAGCGCATGAACAGAAAAATCACATAGCATGCTAAGAGCATGAGGTTGCATGCAAGCTTGCCAAAACAGTTTTGGACTGGAGCAAAAAAAACTGCAGTTTACGTGATCAACCGTAGTCCATCAGTACCTTTGGAGTAAGGCTTACCTGAGAAGTCTGGAGTGACAAAAATATATGTCTATCTTATTTAAGAGTATTTGGGTGTTCTGCATATGTGCATGTTAATGCAGGGTCCAAGAGTAAGCTTACCTCTAAATCTGTTGAATGCACTTTCATTGGATCTGGCTCAGATGAGTTTGGAAATAATTTATGAAATCATCAGAATCAAAAATTTATCAGAAGCAGGGACGTCACTTTTAACGAAATGGAGATGTACAAATACAAGTTCAGAACTCAGGATATACTTTTAAAGAATCAGATATGTGAAGATAGATGATACTAATGATGAAGATGAAGAAATAACAAGTGCTCAACCAGAAGGAGCACTGGAAGTTTTTCAGTCGCCTGCTACAGAAGGCAGAAGATCCAACATAGTGACACGACCCGTACACAGGTATTCTCCTTCTTTACACTATTTATTGCTAACTGATGGTGGTAAACCATAATACTTTGAAGATGTCACTCAAGTTAAAGATTCAAGGGAGTGGAAGCTTACCATGGATGAAGAAATGCAATCTTTGGAGTTAAATCAGACTTGGGATTTGACGGTACTACCAAATGACAAAAAAATATTGCAGAAATAAATGGGTCTACAGGTTAAAAGAGGAGTCAGATGGTAGCAAGCGCTACAAGGAAGCAATTGTTGTGAAGGGTTTACAGCTGAATGAAAGAGAGGATTACACGGAGATCTTCTCCCGAGTGGTGAAGATGACGGCTGTCAAGATTGTGTTGAGTCTGGTAGCAGAAAAAGATCTACATCTAAAATAGATATATCTAAAAATAGCTTTCTTACATGGAGGTCTAGATGAGGAGTTATACATGGTGCAACCACAAGGTTGTGAGGTTTCAGACAAAGAAGATTTGGTCGGCAGATTGAAGAAGAGTCTCTATGGCTTGAAGTAGGCCACGAGACAGTGGTACAGGAGGTTTGACAGGTTCATGTCAGACAATGGGTACATGAAATGTCAGACAGACCACAATTGTTTCATCAAACACTTTAATAATTATTCTATTTTGTTTATTTTGTATGTGGATGACATGTTGATTGCAGAGACAGATATGAAGAAAATCAAAGACTTGAAGAAACAGTTATCAAGTGAATTTGAGATGAAGGATTTAGGTCCAACCAGAAAAATCTTCGGGATGAGAATTAGAAGGAAAAATAATGCAGAAACACTAAAGTTATCTCAGGATAAGTATTTTAAGAAGATCTTGCAGAGATTGAAAATGAGTAAGGCAAAACTAGTTAGCACTCCCTTAGGTAGTCACTTCAAACTATCTAAGGAGCTACCGCCTAACTCTGAAGCAGAGCAAGCACAAATGGAGAGAAATTCGTATGCTTCAGCAATTGGAAGTTTGATGTATGCGATGATTTATATTAGACCAAATATTGCATATGTTGTGGAGGTGGTCAGTAGGTACATGGGCAATCCAAGCATACATCATTGGTAGGCGGTAAAGTGGATTCTAAAGTATTTGAGGGGAACATGGCGCTTTGCTATGGAAGTGCGGGGATCAGTCTACAAGGTTTTGTAGATTCAGAAACGGCAGGAGATGTGGACAATAGGAGAAGTACAACGAGATATATGTTCATATTAGGGAACACAGCGGTGAGTTGGGTTTCCAGGTTGCAGAAGATTATTGTATTTTTCAACTACGGAGACCGAATATGTTGTTATCACATATGCTAGCAATGAGATGATTTGGCTACAAAATTTCATGGCAAAATTGGGCAATGAGAGGGGAACAGGGCACTTTGCTATAGAGGTGCAAGGATCAGTATACAGGGATTTATAGATTCAGAACTAACAGAAGATGTGGACAATAAGAGAAATACAATGAAATATATCTTCATATTGGGGAACACAGCGATGAGTTGAGTTTCCAGGTTGCAAAAGAATGTTGCACTTTCAACTACAAAGGCTAAATATGTTGTTATCATTGATGCTAGCAAGAAGATGATTTGACTACAAAATTTCATGGCAGAATTGGGCAAGAAAAAGAGAATTAGAAAGATTTACAATGACAGTATGAGTGTGATTCATCTGGCTAAGAACGTTGTTTTTCATGCCAAAATGGAACACATCCAGCTGAGTTATCATTTCATTCAATTTCTTCTGGAATGTGAGCAGTTATTTATGGAAAAGATATATATAGCTGAGAATCTTGCAGATATGTTGACAAAGGTGGTGGTTGTTGAGAAACTAAAGCTATGTTTGGCTTTAGTTCGGTTTCATGAAGGTTAAGACTGGGGGTGAGCCACGCCACGGTACGTGACCACAGCACGTGACTATGAAGGTGATTCAGATGGAGGTGCATGTATAGAAGACTGGTGCTCAGTACAAACAGTCTCCAAGTGAGAGATTGTTATGAGTGGAGACTAATTTGGTGAGCAGCGGCACAAAGCACCTAGCGCCTATGTACCGTGTTGTGGACGATAAAGTGCCCACTTGGGTGTTGATCGAGCAGAGAAGTCGGTGCCTATGCGTCGGCTATGAGCACATATGTCAGAAGACATAGGACAGAAGGAGCAAGAAACTTTCACCACGATACTATGGACCATATGAGGTGATGACAAGCATCAGAGAAGTGGTTTATCGTTTGAGGTTACCACCATCATCCACACTACACCAGCTCTTCCATGTGTCACAGCTGAAACGTGCAATTGGAGATCATAAACCCTGACCAACATTAACGCCGACGCTGACAAAAAAACTATAGGTGATTTTGGAGCCATTATAGAACGAGGGAGCGCAGCGAGGAGTAAAGGGAGCAAAGAAGACACTGGTCAAATAGAAGGGCTACTAGACTATGAAGCAACATGAGAGCCTTACGAGGTGATCCGCGAGCAGTTTCCATCCTTCCACTTTGAGGACAAGTCGTTTTGGGAGAGGAGTAATGTTATGCATATACAGGAATAGGTCCTCCCTAGACCGGCTAAAGGCAGCATAATCGGCCCACAGACGGGCTAATATTGGCGAGAAGGAGCAGGACGAACGGGCGGAGCCGCAGAAGAAGAAAAGAGAAAAGTGGGGTCCACTAGGGCCATAATGACCTATGCAACGATGAGAAATTAAGGGAGTTTAGAGAGAAACTAGGAAGAAAAGTCTTTGAAATGTCGGGAGGGGATTATGTTAGAGAGTTTGCTTTCTTTATGCATGTTTTCTGTGTGGTTGCTGCTTTCTTTTCTTTTTTGGAGTTCCTAGCAACGTCTGGGGTGTTGAGAGTCAATCTACCTCTCGAAAGTAGATCAACCATGTACTTTGCTTGTATTCCTTTGATTGTTGTAAAAGCAGCCTTTGTTTGTGTTTCTTTCACCTATTTGTTGTCGTTTCGTGTAGTTTGTTCGCTGATTTTAGTGTCGGAGCGTATCAGATAGCCATATTGATAATAAATACCAACCAAAAAGGATATTATCATCAAAATGTTTCAAATCCTGCTATAAATATTTCATGCTAAAAAACCCAATAAAATATTTAAAAAATTAATAAATTTGTAAAATTAAAAAATAGTCGAATAAAACCTGCTACTTAAAGCAAATAACAACACTTCATCCACCCTCTATAATAAGTAATAATTTAGTAAGGGTGATAAATTTAATATTAAACCCAGCTAATAAAAAATCAATATCATGCTAAACATAACTCTATAATCACTCTCAACGATCTCGCATAACAAAGATGTGACTCGTGTCTTCTGATTTTATGATTTTAATGCAAAAGCATGCCATAAAAATACTAGTTATAGTTGAAACTCTCTGATCAAGTGATCCTCTACAAAATAGCATCATTAAATTACAATCTTTGTCAATGTCCGCCCAAGCGAGATCGGGCGGAGGCACCTTAAACCAATATCCGCGAAAGAAGTATCTACATAGACTACCCATGAACCAGAGAGTTAGGGTAATGTACTCTGTTCTGGGGTCAAGAGCGCTCCCAGAGGAACGTGTTCCTACTGGTTAATTACATCTTGGGACTCCTAGAGGAACGTGTTCCTATCGGTTAATTACATCTTGGGAGACGCCCAAGAATACTCTCGATAAAAGGAGTTTCGTTTCATATTATCATAAACCCGGGATATAGGCAACCAAAGAAAAGTTATTCCGTGTAGGAACAATCTCAATGCTTCAAAGCTCGCGCTAAACAATCGGGCAGAGAATGAGTCTCTCACATCCCGGAATGGATAGCGGCTTATCAGCACATAGGGCCCACGAAATAACCTAAATCATCTTAACGGGGATCACCCAATACGTCAAAGCACATCCGGGCCAAATGGCAGATGACAAATCGTCATATCCCAAATGGGCGGCAGCTCATCGGCATCGGGCCGTCAAGGTGATATCAACGAGGTCAAGGAGCGACAGGGCTCAAAGAGGCTCAACAAAAAGAAAGGTAGAGTGATCCTAAAAGGTAGAGGTAATTAGGTCGGGGTACCACGGACCCGTCATACACAGCTACTAGGACCCTAAGTCTACCTGGTCGTAAGGTAGTCGCCCCAAGTCTTGAAATCCCCGGTCAGCAATCCGTGAATTGCATCATCCACGGGAACCTCGGTAGCCCTAAGGTAAAGGAAGGAAACTCTATCCTATGACTACAAGCTGGAGCTCCAAGAGGTGGGACTTATACCTACGAAATGACAAGGATGCCTCTGGAAAGAAGAGAAATGGAGGTTCAGCTACAAAGCTGGAAACACTCCAAACAAAAAGGGTCGACCCAACACGTCCTGAAAACCCCGGTCAGCAATCTGTGAATTGCATCATCCACGGGAACCTCGGTAGCCCTAAGGTCAAAGGAAAGAAACTTTCTCCTATGACTACAAGCTGGAGCTCCAAGAAGTGAGACTTAGACCTGCTGAAATAGCAAGGATGCCTCGGGAAAGAAAGAGAAAGTGGAGGTTCAGCTACAAAGGGAGAAACGCTCCAAACAAATAGACTTACGCCCCGTCTAGATCGGGGAGTCTTCTAACACCCTAGGCGCACTAGACAACCACCTATATGAAGGTATGTTGGGTCAGTCAGGTTGGAAAAGTACGGGGACTCCTCCTCGGGACATGCAAATATGAATGCATTTATCTAGAATGATCATAAATATTGTGGAGGCCCTATTAATATATGCAAGAAAGTAAATGTTGCAATTTTTAAATCCTGAATATTTAATCCTAAACTTTATTATCTTAATATTTAATTTAAGATTTTGTAGAAAATTACAATTTTATGGTCCTTAATGAGCCTATGTTGTATCGTGAAATCTCAGATAAAACACAGAAAGAAAACAAAGAAAACACATGCAAGTGCAGACATGCAACATGATGCAAAAAAGCAAAGCAAGTCAAACCAAAATAATAAACAGGCCGGTGCCGCTGGGTCGGCAACATATCCCAGAAAAGAAATAGGGCGCTGAACTCCGCATATACATGTCCGGTCCTAATTCTATACATCAATATAAAATGCAGAATTAAGATACGAGGCGCGAGCATCTGCTCATGGTCCCCTCCACGTGGTTCCTGTGCTAACGTCTCGGAACCCATGCCCGTATCTTATTTCTGCTACAGGACTATCCTAGACTCTAAAAAAAATACATAGAGAAAAGAAAAAGACTCAATCCTGCATGAAAACAAGTGTCAGCGGGAAAACTCACATGCACATAACGTATCATGAGTCATGCCTTAAAAGTGGGGGGAGCTAATAGCACCTGCAACCAAAAGGGTCAGAAATCATTATTTGCTCCCCTCATAACGGTACCTATGTGTGTGTATGAAAATAGGCTTGGCTCCCTGCAGAAGAACGCTCTAACATACTACCACACATATGCAACATGCAAACACATCACAAGCATAATGTAAAAGAAAGATATCTGGCTAGGGCAACCAATCCAACAGAGAACAATAGTCAGACATCAAAAAGATTATTTAGCACCCTAAATCCTAGTCTAGCACACCATCTACCGAGAAAGTGCATAGACCTAATATATAAGTGAGGGGTAAGTTTTGGTATGATATGACTTTGAATGGGCCACTTTACTGGCTCCATCCTAAGGATCCAAAAAAATCTAAAGACTGTCACAAAAAGGAATGACACTAGTTAGATTCATTGGATTCTTAGCACAGTCATACTCATGTCATTTCTGATGATTTAACTCGCATTGTTCAGTAGGATCAACCCAACAAACAATGTTCGTTGAGGCATCACGACCAACACAGGGTCACTCTCCTAACGAACCTGGCTCGCTGTCCATGCAAATATGCAAACGCAAATGCTAATGCAGAAAAATCAGAACATATAAGTAATGACAAAGAGTATGTCATGAAGGTAGTGACTCGTAGGAATGGGCATGCCGTAGTGGAAGGTAAAGAGTATGTCATGAAGGCAGTGACTCGTAGGAATGGGCATGCCGTAGTGGCAGGGGCCTGAAAAGAGGGTATGCCGAGAAGGCAATGACCCGAAGGTGGGCATGTCGTGGCGGCAGTGGCCCGAAAAGAGGGTATACCGGTAAGGCAGTGACCCCAAGGTAGGCATGCCGTGGCGGCAGGGGCCCAAAAAGAGGGTATACCGGTAAGGCGGTGACCCAGAGGTAGGCATGTCATAGCGGCAGGGGCCCGAAAAGAGAGTATACCGGTAAGGCAGTTACCAAGAGGTAGGCATGCCGTAGCGGCAGGGGCCCGAAAAGAGGTATGGCGGTAAGGCAGTGACCCGAAGGAATGCAACTCAAGTAGATGATATCGATCATGCAAACAAACATGTACATGCACATACACAACATGCAAAGGAGCAAGTGGTAGATCGATCGGGATGGAGCATCCGGTCAAACCAAAGTATTGTGTCAACCAGACCGGGGTAGCCGGCTAAAGCACAAGTGATGTGACCGGTTCGGGATAACCGATCGAGGCAGTTCAGACCACTTTTTCAGCAAACGAGTCCAAAATGATAATTTGCGTATTTTTAGCCTATATTCGAAGCGTTAACGACATGGACGTCCTCCTTAAGTAATATTGGCGTCCTTGACACACATGACATCAAAAAAAATGATGCCAACAAATATCATCAAGCCCTACAGATTTTGCACATTGATTTTTTTAAAGCCTCTTCAACTTCTTTTTTACCTAATGTGAAGTTTATCAAAATAACTTGTCCACCAATATTAAATATATTGTTCTAAGAAAGGCGATTTTTTTATTTTCATCTTTCATACACATTACTTAAGTTAAATATTTACTTTTCTTTTATCTTTGTTTAGTTATTTTATACATATATTTTTCAATCTCTTTAGCATATAATTTATTATAAAAATTATTAAAAGCTGAATTTTTAACGTCACAGATTATTCTCTTAAACTCCTTGCAGACCACTTTATATTTTTCCCAGTTCCCTGAGCTTTTACATTTAAATCAATTTTTATAGCATAATTTCTTATATTTTATCTTTTATTGTGCATTATTATTTCACCACCAACTATTTTTATTTGTATAAACATTTCCTTTTGATTCTTCAAGTTCATCTTTTGTCACTTTTTAACAGTTTTTTATAATGTTATCCCACAGAAATTACTTCTTAGTGAATATCTCAAATCTTGAAATCTTAAAATTTACTCATAAAAAATAACTTGATTTGTGTTTTTTACGTACCCCCATCTAATTATATGATAATGATTTTTAGTATTATTTATATTACAACTCTTTATCATAAAATTCAGAACTAATAATCGAAGTTATGTACATAAATTCTCACTTGGAATGACCTTATAATCTTTACATTCTCAAATATCTTTTTTTCTCATAAAAAATAATCAATTAGTAATAATATGCTCACTTCTTTTCTTGAATAAAGTATTAGCAATAACAAAATTAAGCGCTAAAGCAAAATCTAATATAGCTCTACCTTCTTCATTAATCACTCCAAAATTTTAGCCACCATGAATATTTCTAAAATCTTATATCACTCTATCGACAAGTCCATTTAAATCTCCTCCAATAAAATTCTTTCTTCAAGAGGTATCATTTATATTGATTCTTCTAAATCATTCCAGAATCATTCTTTAGAACTTGTATTTAAACCAACTTGAAGAGCATAACCACTTATAATATTAAAATTTTGAGTATCAACAACAATATTAAGAGTTATAATTCTATCTCCAATTTTATTAATTTTTATGACATTATTATTTAAACTCTTATCTATAATTAAATATACACCATTTCTAGGATGACCCATACCTAAATACCAAAGTTTAAAACCTAAGTTGTCAATTTTCTTAGTTTTTTCTCCAACCCATTCAGTTTCTTGAATAAAAAGATAGTTATCTATCTATAAACCATAATATCAACTAATTTCATTAAGTTGATGTGAGAGTACATATATTATAATATTTTATCATAATATTAATTTCATAGACTAATTTCTTTACCTGCATCCATCCGTAATATGGAAACCCTTGTTTATTTGACATTACGCTCGGGCACTGATGAAGCAGCCCTTCCACACTTTTCACTGTACTCGAGACATACAGTGTGTCACTTCTAGGGGACGCCCGAGCATTTAAATAATGATCAAAATGATTCATGTCATAATTTTTCGACAAATTTTACATTGGTTGTTGACTACCTAATACAACCCTCCACTTTTTACATCCGGGATTTGAGACCTGGCAATTACAGTGTTCCAAGTATACTTATAAAACACAAAGCTCAAACATTTGCCTCAGTCTACAAGATCTCCTTAGACTAGCTTAACTCATGGTTATTGATAAAGAACTATTAATTAAATTGGGTTGACTTTCTATTTTAATAGGGTAGACAGTGTCCGCAACAAATATGGAAGACAAAATCATAGGATTTTAGATGGTTGGTCATCATTCCCCCACAATTTGCTCAAGTTGAAGATAACTTTTTTTATCTAAAATCAACATTGTTGCTGCTATGTACTAAACATTTAACACCTAACAACTAACCTTTATCAAATTTTTTCTCTCAGTATCAAGAGGGACACTTAACCATGAGGGCTTGCATCTTTAGGAAACTTGGAACAAGATTTCGTGTCCAATAAAATTTTATGAGACTCTCAATCTCTAATATGGAAAGCACATAAATATTAGGTCTAATGTCTACATAATTTATTTATATAGAGTATCTTCATAAGCACGTGATTATGCCAATAAAATTATTGTATTTTTATAAAATCCAATGTTTTGAATAATTTTAAAAATTTAGTGATACTTAAATCTTATAATATTTTATGATACATGATAAAATAACCAGATCTAAAATATTAAATGTCATATTTTTATCTTGACACAAGTTAAAATATATGAATTGATATAGGTGCATAAAAATGTGAATTGTTTTAAGAGACTTGTGGTGATGTCAAAAAGAAAAAGTAATAATAAATCATGTTATGTGAGAAAGGCATGTGATAATGATGACCTACGTAGGAGAGGCAAATGACCTAATGAAGTAAGCCTTAAGATCTTTCTCTTCTAAACATTGCTACATTATGGACCAACATTGAAGTGAAGGGTCATTGTTAAATGGATAGGCAATGGGCTAGGTGATCATCTAGTGTTATGAATGCACCAAAATCTATGCACGCCGTATGACACTTCTATGACTATAGAAATATATTAAAAAGGTGAA
Organism: Phalaenopsis hybrid cultivar; assembly: GCA_002079205.1. Lineage (NCBI taxonomy): Eukaryota > Viridiplantae > Streptophyta > Magnoliopsida > Asparagales > Orchidaceae > Phalaenopsis > Phalaenopsis hybrid cultivar. The sequence continues at coordinate 89,859 of JXCR01133742.1, forward strand.
AAACAAAAGCAAGTAATTTTATATCAACAGTTGACTACTATAGTCATTAAATGTTTGTCATTCAAATGATGCATTTTATTTTGCGAATGGATATTTTTCTTCTTGTAATTATAATTTACTCAAGTGATCATAAAAGTTGCTCTTGCTTTAAATTTTATGCACTAGAACAGTCATGTGTATGATTAATAATACTTATGCTTTTAAATTTTGAAACTAGTATTATAATTATTTCTATCATTGAGCTTTTAATGCATTGAATGTTATTTTGACTATTTTTTGGTAAGAAAGGTGAACAAATAGAGCCATGATCGAGTGATCCGAATAACGTCCTATATTAGAGTTTGATATATGTTTTTAACTGTGTGATAAAAGAAATATAATCATTATGTTAATTAAAGATGTGAGACACATATGTCTATAAATTTTTAAAAACTTTTGATACATATAAAGCTCTATGGTCTATCTTGATACTTTAAATTATACCTGCTTCCGTATTAATGACTGCGATAAATCCCCTTAGTTGATTATGAAAGTGTAGTTATAATTTGTGGCAATCTAAGCATACTAATTTTTTACTAACTCAATCTTGATTAATAAAGCCAGCATGGGTGTTAGCAGAAAATTTGTTTGATTGGATTATTCACACATTTGTGAAGATGGAGTTTTTCAAAAATATATAGGTCTATCATTCATTGAAACATGCTTATTTCTTAAACCAAACTGCATATCTTAGGTGCTACTAGCTTCTGATTAACATTCTTCAATCTATTTGATTGGTTTATGATTATGGACGAGCACCCCGCTCCAGCATTTGCTGTTATTATACTTTCAGTCTACTACCGAGTCCATCTATAACCAATATAATTATGGATGATAGCATGATTGCTTTCATGTTAAATCATTGATAAGAATTATAAACTGAAACAACCTGGTTTTCAAAGGAGCTTCTTCCTTCTAAAGATAACGAGTTGCTGTACTCTAAAATAGCATTGGAAAAACAGTTACAGTCTTCGGCATACTAACATTTTTAATTACGATAAGATGAACAGAACGCAATATTTGAGAGATAGTATTATTTTGGCAATTTTATAACACAGAACCAACAGCCTCAAAAAGCTCGTGCAGAAGACCAATGAGGAAGAGTATAGTTTGAGCAGTGTCATTCTTCCAGTAATATAACGAGCAAGAAAAATTAGAATCAAGTACAAACAACGTGGGTTGTTCAAATTTCCAATATCAACCGTGGATCAACTAAATTCAACGCAGGTTGTTTTAAAATCAAACCAAGAAAATCTTAGTGGAAGTCAAAGCAAGACCTTTGAGCAATGTGTAATGATACCTCATACAATGGCCGGTCTCTCTGCGCGGTGCCGTCTTCAACACGCTCACCTCGAATCTTTCTGCTTTCATCCAACTATAAGCGAGAGAGAGAAATGTGGGTGTAAGAGAATAGATTCGCGAAATGCATCGAACGAGCACATGGGTTAGGGTTACATATCAGAGTTTTACTATGAGACCTGCTCCTCAGAGACGAAGTTCACGAGCTTGATGGACTTCCTTTGGAGCTCTTCTTCCATGTCGCCCGCTATGTCGCCTAATTATGAGGTCGTTGAGGCCATTAAATCATCGAAAAATCTTATATGATCAATTGGAATCTATGTTGGCCCCTTCGTCAAATGATTGTGGTAAATCCTGAAGGAAAATATTACATCAGTACTACACACGTAGAGTAACGTGTATAGTTAATGAAATCACGCCATGATACCGCACATGACAAAAAAAAAATAATGGCGTTGTAACACGGGGAATATTCCCCGTATTATTCATGTGTTATTGTATATTATTGATGTGTTATTGTGTCCTGTGAATATTCCTAGTGTTATAATAACACAATAATAAATCAATAACACATCAATAAGACACGATAACATATGAATAACATGGGGGAATATTCCTCTGTGTTATCATGCCGTTTTTTTCTCTATCGAGAATATTCTCTTGTGTTATTCTGGTGTTATTGTGTGTTATTCATGTGTTATTGTGTCCTGAGAATATTCTTTATGTTATAATAACACAATAACACATCAGTAACACATGAATAACACACAATAACACATGAATAACACGGGTGGGGGGGATATTCCTCGTGTTACCGCGTCATTTTTTTTTCTGTCGTTTGGGGTGTCATGGCGTGATTTCATTTGCTTCGCACGTTACTCTACGTGCATAGTACTTGTGTAATATTTTTTTTCCTCCTTTGAGGCTTGTAAGTATAGATCCTCTCTTTACTTAGGAGAGGGTGTGATGAAGGAGGAGAATGAGTCAAATTTCATATATCTTATGTATAGAAGATACAGTGGTAACTCCTAGCCCTCATAGTCACCGGTCGTCGTTCACCGACAACCGTAAATCACCACCAACAAGCTATCAACTCCCTTTCATTGTTGAACTTAAACTTTGTAGAGTAAAGAAGCCCCCATACGAAGTAATGATGCACATTGCAGAGTAACAATGTATCATGTGAAATAACAAAATACCCTACAGAGCAATAACACACAATATGGTGTAATGACGCGTCTTGAATATGCTACAACAGTATATTTTGAATACAATGTAAAGACGCACTTTGAATACAATGTAACAACATATCCCAAATATGGTGTAGTGATGGACCATGAATATGTTGCAACGGTGCACGTTGAATATAGCGTAGCAATTCACTCTAACTATGTAACAATGATACACCCTCAATATGGTGTAGTGACGCACCCTGAATATGATGTAACGATGAAACCTAAATATAATGTAGTGACACACACTGAATATGGTGTAATAATGTACCCTAAATACAGTCTAACGACACACCCAAAATACAATGTAACGACACATCTTGAATGTGATGTAACAACACACCCTGAATATAACAAAATACCCTTAATAAAGTGTAGCTACGCACTCAAAATATGGTGTAACGATGTATAATAAATATGGTGTGATGGAGGACCATAAATACAGTGTAACAATAAACTCAAAATATAGTATAATGATGAACCTTAAATACAATATAATAACACACTATGAATATAGTGTAACAATGTACCTACGATACATTGTAATAATACTCTGAATACTATGTAATGATGTACACTGAATATAGTGCGATGAAGTGTCATAAATATTATGTGATACTGTGCCTTAAATACGACATAATAATGTACCCGTGTAATGATCCAAATTGGATACAATGCAACAACACACCTTAAATTTCGTGTAATGATGAACCATGAATATATTGTAATGACTCATCCTGAATATTGTGTAAGAACATACCCTAAATATAATATAATAATGCACCAAAATAGATATAACAAAGTATCTCAAATACGGAGTAATGAAGAACACTGCATTGAAGATCAAACAATAACTCATGATGAAAAATACCTACAATTATCATACTAAAAATACAATGAATTTCTTCGAACTCTTAAAGTCTCCACCTTACGTCGCATACTAACAAGCGATGTCTCAGGTGAAATATTAAACCGAGAAAAAAGGTCACAGTTACCAACCATAGTAGGCCCAACTACCATTATTGTGACACCATATAATGTTACTGTTGATGCATGATGCATCTAATGTGGCCAACCACTGTCATTACTACCTGCCATTGCAACTTATGTTGTCAATCGACACTTTTGCAACGACTCACTACGACCTATATGATTGTTAATAATGTAGTTACTCACCACATTCTACATGGCTAACTATTGTATTACAACCTTCCACTATATCCTTCATTGATAATTAACGATCTTATGAAAGCCCACTACAACCTATATGACCAGTTACAACTATAGCTTCCAACTACAACGAATTTGGCTAACTGTTGTCATAACAACATTCTATTTAGGGATGTAAAAAAATTTGCCTAATGCGCCAAATCAACTTTAACTTGACTTAAAAATCTTAATTTTGGTTAACCCGAATAACTTTCTGGCCAAGATTATTCACATGCTTCATTTGTAGGTTAGGTTCGGGTCGACTGTCCAACCCAAAACTAACCCTCAAACCTAAAATTTACTCAAATTTGACCGACCTATTCAAAATTGTCTGAAGTTACTCAAAATTGACCTGATTTTGACTCTTTTTTTACCAAAAATAATTGTTATCCTTAAATTAACAGTGTTAACACGTCGGGTTCGAGTTATCTGTGTATAGGTTAAGTTGAGTTTGGTTTGAGATTCTCAACTCGTATAATATTCGGGTCGTGTTCAAGTTTGGCTTGAACTTATATGGGATCGTGTCGGTTTTGGGTTGAACCAAAACCAGGTCTGCATACCCGAATTGACACACCTACTTATAGTGCAACATTTTTTTACCAATTAACGCTCTCACAATGACCCATTACAACCTATGTGACCAATCGTTGTTGCGACTACCCACTACGATTTACATGGCTAATTACTATTATTTCAGCCTTCCACTATGACTAATGTGATCAATTGATGCCCTTGTAGTGTCCCACCATGACCTATGTAGCTAGTTACTATTGTAACTTCACACTTTGTCCTACACAACTAATTGTTATGATGACAACATTCCAATATAGCCTCTACAACCAACTGACACTTTTACAACAACCCGCTACGACCTATGTACCCAGTGACTATTATAGCCACCAACTATGAACTGCGAAGCCAAATGTCATCATTTCAAAATTTGACTATATCCTCTATGATTAACTAATGCTCTTGTAAGACCCACTATACTGCTGCAGCTACCCAATACGACTTATGTGGCTAATTGTTGTCATCATAACCTTCCACTTTCGCCCCTATGATCAATTGATACTCTTATAGCTACCAACTTTGTCTGTGTGGCCAGTTACTTTTGTAACTTCTCATTATGGCCTTTACGACCAACTAACACTCTTGCAACCACCAACTTTGATCTATGTGGCCAATTACTGCTAAAGTTTCCTACTATGGTGAGCTACTGTAACTACCAACCACGATATAAGTGACGAACTATGACTACGTGACCAACTACTACTACTACTTTTAATTATGGTTTTCACGGTTAATTGATGTTATTACTGTGTCAAACTACGATCTTCGTGGCTAGTTGATGCTGTTGTAACCACAAACTACAACATTTATTGCCAAGTACTACCTTTATAGTAACCAACCACGATATTTGATCTCCACTTTTGTTATTATTACTAATAACAACATTTGCTGTAGCCCAATTACAAGTATTAAAGCAGATGACTATTATACAAATGTAATTACTTATTTAATTCACGAGAAATGTGGATCTATGTACTTACAGTTGTATAGTTGATTACTTTGACTGAGTTAGACCCTGTGGTTTATTTTTATTATAGGGGTTTTCCACTTAAAGTGCCTTGGAGGCTCCTTCAACTTTTTTTCTATTATTTATGCGTGTGCTAAAATTTCACACAAGATTGAGATATTAATTATTAGTCAACCGTTGCGAATTGTCCAACACAAAATAATACTTAATTCTTATTTAATTCGTACTATATCTTTATTAAAAATTCAATAGAATAAGACTCTAAAAAGATTGGAGCAAAATTTAAGAAAGATTATTAATATGCCTCCAACAATCTCCATCACCCGACATGAGTCTCGCGGCATCGACGCAAATTTTGAGGAAATTTTTTGAACAATAAGCATTCAAACTTCAATTAAGAGTTATAAATAACTCATATTTTAACAAACTTATGGTCAAATTAATCGACTTGATGAAACATACCTAATGATATAAAAACTAGTCAAATCCGAGTCAAATCAAGCCATATAAAATCATTAACCACAACACTTGGGAGGTCAAACAGACGCTCAATCTGAAGAGTTCACAGTCGAATAAAGCGTCTCGATGAAACGAATCTAACGAGTCTGAGATTGTTTAATTTCGATATCATTAAGACACTCAAATGTCTATCAAACGCAGTTTGATCAAAGAAAGCTCTCTGGACTGTCTGATTAAAATGGTCCATATTCATGTATTAATTGTACAAAAAACACTACAAATAAAACGCTACTCCTTACATGCAAAGCGAGGCTTGAGCCCTGAGAGAGAACTCGAGATTTTCAGAATGAGCTGAAGTCCAACATCATCGCTATTATCATCAAAGGCCGCGGACAATTGTTGATTACCGACAACCACCGCCGACACCCTTCGATCAATGTAGGCCACTGTCGACTACCGTTGACAACCACGAACCACCGTCAATCACCACAAATCATCGTCATCTATCACAAACCAGGCACACCGATTAAAGTTGTAACTTGAAAAATCTAATAACCCCCTCCTACCTGTGAGACAAGGGATTTCTGTAATCATCAATTCATAATAGATTTTTACAAATGAGCCAGGTACCATTGGTTTTTTCCCTTACGAATTTTTCCACATAAAACTTTTTGTGTCATAACTGGTTGTTTTATTTCATCTGTGTGTGTTTTGAATTTTCGTGCAACACTAATACACAATCCATTACTCTATGACCACGAATTTTCTAGCACGCATCGATTAAAATATAATTTTAATAATATTAAAAAATTATTTGAATAAAATTTGATTAATATTTGAACACTATTCATTTATTGATCCAAATCTCATTACTATAGCATTTCAACATTCTTATAACCTTTTTTTGACTCTGATTAGTATAAATCTTGATCATTGTGAATAAGTACGCCGACATAAAAATAACACTGATACGCCACCAACAAATTATCATAATCCAACACGAATCTCGATGCAATATTTTGAGCACGAACATTCAAACTTCGATTACGAGTCATCCGAAACTCCAATTTCAGAAAAATTATAGTCAAACTGATCGGCTCGATGAAACGGACCTAATGATATAAAAGTTAGTCCAATTCGAGTCAAATCAGGCTCGGATCAAGTCATTAAACCACTGTTACAGGATTTTTGGAGGCATTTGAAAGGTCAAACAAATGTTCAAATCTAGCGAGTTTATAGTCGAATCGAGCATCTCAAAAAGACGAATCTAACGAGCCCAAGATTGCTCAATTCTGACATCGTTAAGGCACTCAAATGTCCATCAAACGTCATCTGATCAAGGGAAGCTCTTCAGATCGTCCGATCAAAGGCACTCAAATGTCCATCAAACGTTATCTGATCAAAGGAAGCTCTCCGGACCGTCCGATCAAAATGGTTCATATTCCTGCATTAATTGCCCTCAAAATACTATAAATAGAGCCTCACCCCTCACATGAAGGGGGAGGAGGCTTGAGAGAGAACTTGAGGCTTTGAGAAGGAGTTCAAGTCCACTATCATCCTCAACATCGTCGATCGCCGTCGACCACCACTCACCGTCGACAATAATCGTAGACCTCTGTCGACCACTGCCGGCCACCGTTAAATGCCGCCAATCACTGTTGACTTCCGTCAACCACGGCTTACTAGACGTCATCAGTCGACATTGTAACGTGAAAAGCTAGTAACCCTTTCCCGCCTGTGGGACAAGGGACGTTTGTAATCATCAACTTATAGTGGATTTTACAACTAGGCAAGGCCCCGTGGTTTTTCCCTTTTACGGGTTTTCCACGTAAAAATTTCTGGTGTGATCACAGCTTAATTCATTTTTATCTGAGTGTGTGCTGAATCCTCGTGCAACGCTAAGACGATAATCAATTACTCTACCGCCACAAATTTTCTAGCACGCATCAGTTTGGCGCCGTCTGTGGGAAAGTTTCAATCCCACAACATGGAAACCAGACACAATGTTCGTGATGATGGAGCATCCCGCTCCAACACCCATCGTTCCAGGGAGCAATCACGAAGCCAAGGGCAGCATGCTTCTTCGTCTTCCCTCCCTGGAAGACGTTACCTTGCCAATGAAGATGTTTCGGGTCCTTCAATAGAGGATCAAATGCGTAGAATGGAGAAGTCTCAACTAGAGATTCTACAGCTCCTACGTGGGGCTCAACAGCCGCTGCCTACACCATTGGATGAAATTCGTTTACCATTAACTCCGAGACGTACGAGAAACATACCGCTCGAAGGAACTCATGTCAGCCCGCCTCCTCAGGAAGGAACACATCCCCTGTCAGATCGTGATGTTGAACTCCTAGATACAGCATGCTCCACTCATCCATCTCGTGCAGCTCACCCGAGATCGCTACATCTTCCCGCCATTCCAGATAATGTCATTCGCAATGAACTACGACGCCTCGTCCGAGAAGATTTCCCCTTAGAGAAAAAGGATCGCTTCTACGCTCACCGTAACATCCATGAATCTTCGCCCTTACGGAATGCGGCCCTCCAACACCCCATCCCAACAGGCTTTAAGCTTCCGAGCATCGATCCATATGAAGGGACAACTGACCCTTACGAGCATATTGATCATTATTAAACTATCATGCACATTCAATGTGCTTCTGATGCGCTTTTGTGTCAAGTGTTTTCAGATACTCTTAAAGGACAAGCTCGAACTTGGTTCTACTCTCTACCAGGGGGCACTATAAACACATTTAAAGAGCTTGCAAAACTTTTTGTGGAGCAGTTCATCGCAAATTGAAGGATCATCAAGGATTCATCCCATCTCTCGGGAATTTGTCAAAATGAAGGAGAGTCACTCAAAGACTACTTCCGCAAGCTTTCTACTGAAGCCCGTCAAATTCCAGGAGTAGATCCAGAGTTACTTAGGGGGGTTTTCCTTGGGGGGCTTCGCCCAGGACCCTTCTACTCATCACTGATGCGGGAGACAGTTCGTTCTTATGCCGACCTTGTCCACCGTGTTGAGGCCCAAATCACTGCAAACGAGGTCATCAATGCACATAAGGAACAATTTGAGAAATTTGGGGGAAAGCGCAAAGGTAACACTGGAGATAATAATCAATCTTCGCAACGGAGAAAGTCCGAACAACAGAGGAATCGCGACATCCTTCCTCAACCTGCAGGCCAACGAACTGAATATCGACCCAAGAAAGGATATACACCACTCAACACATTACGTGCTAACATCTTAATGGCTATCAAAGATGAGTAAGCCGTTAAGTGGCCTCACACCCTAAAACCTAACTCAGGGAATCAAGAACAATACTGTCATTTTCATCGAAGTCGCGGTCACTCCACTGAAGCATGTAAGCAGCTCAAGGAAGAGATTGAAAGGTTAATTAAACAGGGATATCTCAGTCGATTTGTACAAAATAAACCAGCTGGTATCGATAATGCTCCTACTGGGGGGCAACATACACCAAGGCAGCAACATGGGGGTCAACCAGTAGTAGGAGAAATTCAAACAATTGCTGGAGGCTCATCGATGATTGATCAAGTCCTTGTCACTGTACCTGGCGAACCAATGCAGAAGAAATTGCGTCTTGAGCCTATAACTTTTGATGATTCCGATTTGGAAGGAGTTCGAGTCCCCCACCAAGATCCTTTAGTCATTAGCGCAGGAATTGGCGAGCCTTGTTATAACGTAAAGAGGATCCTGATCGACAATGGGAGCTCTGTTGATGTCTTGTTCTATTCAACTTTCCTCAGTTTGGGATTAACAAGGGAAATACTTCAACCTGCGTCAGGACTCTTATATGGTTTTGATAATCGATCAGTGAGGGTCGAGGGAACAATAAATCTTATAGTTGTCTTGGGAGATTTTCCTTGACAGATAACCCACTCAATCCAATTCATCGTTGTCAAATCAGAATCGGCTTATAATGCTATCTTCGGGAGACCATTGCAATCAATTTTTTACGTCGTGACTTCTGTAACACACTTAAAGATCAAATTTCCAACCCCTGCAGGGATCGGTGTCGTACGAGGTGATCAACAGATAGCACAATCATGCTACCTCAGACAAGCTCAGCCACGACCGTCAATGACACTTAGCATTGAAAACTTTAATCTTCGAGATGAAGATGTATCTCAACAGGCTTCTCCCGGGGAAGACTTGGTTCAAATCTCACTCTCTAACGAACATCCCTCGAGAATAGTGCAGCTTGGTTCCCTACTCTCTGATGAGAAAAGGTCAGAGTATGTAGATCTTCTACGAAGAAACCAAAACATTTTTGCATGGACTCCAGCCGACATGTCTGGAGTTAATCCATAAATAATCATGCACTCTTTAAAGGTAGACCTGACCTTTAAACCAGTTATCCAGAAGAAGAGCAGTTTTGCCTCAGACCGCTTACAAGCTATTGAACAAGAAGTCAACAAACTTCTAGAAGCAAAGTTCATACGGGAAGTACACCATCCTGCATGGCTGGCCAATGTCGTCATGGTGAAAAAAGCTAATGGTTCATGGAGAATGTGTGTCGATTATACAGACCTCAACAAAGCTTGCCCGAAGGATAGTTTTCCTCTGCCGCGCATAGATCAACTTGTTGATGCCACGTCTGGACATCAGATGCTAAGCTTTATGGATGCATACTCAGGATACAATCAAATAAAGATGAACCCAATGGACGAGGAGGCCACCTCTTTTCAAACAGATAAGGGCTTATACTGTTATCAGGTGATGCCATTCGGGTTAAAAAATGCTGGTGCAACTTATCAACGACTCATGAATAAGGTTTTCAAAAACCTTCTCGGGCGTACAATGGAGGTTTATGTTGATGACATGTTAGTGAAAAGTTTGGAAGCATCCCAACACATTTCTCATCTGGAGGAGTGTTTTCAACTCCTTCGTCAGTATGACTTACGACTTAACCCGACTAAATGTGCTTTCGGGGTCACATCAGGGAAGTTTCTGGGATTTATGGTTACCCATCGTGGGATTGAAGCAAACCCAGAAAAAATCAAGGCATTGAAAGAGATGGTGCCTCCAAGGAACATCAAGGAGGTGCAACGATTGAATGGTCGTATAGCCGCCCTATCCCGGTTCTTAGCTCGTTCTGGAGATAAGTATCAGCCGTTCTTCAAAATACTAAGAGGAGCACGGAACACTGGTTTTCAATGGACAGATGACTGTCAGATCGCTTTCGAACAACTTAAGGCATATCTGGCTTCTCCGCCCCTTCTCTCAAAACCCATCCAAGGGGAAATATTATTTATCTATTTGGCTATTTCACCTCATGCAATAAGCTCTGTCCTAGTCAGAATAGAAAACACAATCGAGAAACCAGTATATTACGTCAGTAAAGTTCTCTCTGATACAGAAAGTCGCTATCCGATGGCGGACAAGACTGCACTAGCCCTGATATTCTCAGCAAGGAGACTTCGTCCGTACTTTCAGGCTCACACTATTGGCGTTTACACGCAACTCCCTTTGAAGGCTATCCTACAAAAACCAGAAGCATCAGGAAGATTAGTTAAATGGTCAGTAGAGTTGGGAGAATTTGACATCCACTATTTACCGCGACCAAACATCAAATCACAGGTGTTGGCCGACTTTGTGGTAGAATGTACAGTGCCTACCGCTGATGAACCACCCTCTTCTCTTCCACAGCCACCTCAGTGGACACTATATGTAGACGGAGCATCTGGAAACTCAGGAGCTGGTGCAGGAATACTACTCATCTCCCCAAAGAAAGACATTTTGGAGTACGGGCTTCGTTTGAAATTCCCGGCCACCAATAATGTTGCTGAATATGAAGCGCTTGTCGCCGGATTAAAGCTTGCCATCAACTGTGAAGTACGAAATATGATTATCTACACTGATTCTCAACTCGTTGCATCCCAAGTGGAAGGAGAATTTGATGCTCATAACTCACAACTGGTGCAATATCTCAGTCTGGTAAGAACACTTCTCGCCCAAATTGAGACATGTCAACTCGTTCATATACTTCGGGAGCATAACACCCGAGCTGATGCCCTCTCCAAGCTTGCAACTTCAACAACTGGAGATCTCTATAAAAGAAGGTATATCGAAGAGATACATTTTCCTAGCATCCATGGCCCATGGGAGATACTGTCTATAAATGACCCAAGGGAGTCATCTTGGATGGATCCCATCATCTCTTTCCTCCAAGACGGAACACTGCCAGATGATGCTACGACATCAATTCGCATTCGACGCATGGCGGGCAACTTCATCCTTATAGGGGATGAACTGTACAAGAAGGCATTTGTAGGTCCATATCTCAAGTGTCTTCCTCCATCTGAAGCTGATTATGCTCTACGAGAAGTTCATTCCGGAATATGCGGGGAGCATCTTGATGGCAGAGCACTTGCTCTTAAGATAATGAGGCAAGGCTTCTACTGGCACACGATCAAGCAAGATGCATTAGAGTTTGTGCAAAAATGCAAGAATTATCAACTACACTCCAATCTTACACATGCACCGCCAGTGGAACTCACTTCTTTTCTAAGTCCTTGGCCTTTCGCTCAATGGGGGGTAGATCTCATGGGGCCATTTCCGATAGCTACTGGACAACGAAAATTCATCATCCTAGTTGTCGACTACTTCACCAAATGGGTAGAAGCAGAGCCGCTTGCCAAGATCACTGAGGCAAATGCAAAGCAGTCTATCTGGAAAAACATCATCTGTCGTTTTGGGCTTCCTGCGAAGATTATCACTGATAATGGGACTCAATTCACTGGAAGGGTTTTCACTTCATTCTGTAGGGATCTTCACATTCAATTGGTGCACACTGCTGTGGCGCACCCCCAAATAAATGGACAAACAGAGGTGACAAATCGTACTGTGCTCAAAGGATTGAAAACTCGACTTGAGAAGGCTGGGGGCAATGGGTAGAAGAGCTGCACAACGTCCTTTGGGCCTATCGCACAACTTCGCGTACTCCAACTGGAGAAACTCCATATAATATGTATTTTGGCACCGAGGCTGTCATTCCCGTTGATATCAGAATTCCAAACCCCCGAGTCAAGATTTTTGACTCGAAAAGCAATGAAGAAAGCTTCGACAACAGTTGGATATTCTCCCGGAAATACGCGATGTGGCCCACCTCAGAGCTGCTTCCTACCGCCAAAGAGTTGCTCGCCACTTCANATATCGGAATTCCAAACCCCCGAGTCAAGACTTTCGACTCGAAAAGCAATGAAGAAAAGCTCCGGCAACAGTTGGATCTTCTCCCGAAAATACGCAATGTGGCCCACCTCAAAGCTGCTTCATACCGCCAAAGAGTTGCTCGCTACTTCAACCGAAGAGTCAAACCTCGACCGATCTCCATCGGTGACCTGGTCTTGCGTAGCATTGAAGCCGCCGGTCATGGTCCCCAACGCAATAAACTATCTCCTCTCTGGGAAGGCCCATATATCGTGGCTACCATGATCAAGCCTGGAACCTTCAAACTCAAGGATTCAGATGGAAAATTCTGCCCCGGACTTGGAATGCATAAAATCTTCGCAAGTATTATCAGTAATACTCCAATCATGTAATCCACATATGTTACTACATTGCAACTCATGCATAATCAATGTATCTTAAGTATTATTCACTTACTTTCATATACATAAAAATATCTTTATAAAGTACAAAGGCTCATGAACGAGTCATATCATGCTCTTGACCCGAGAAATNTAGTAATACTCCAATCATGTAATCCACATATATTATCACATTGCAACACATGCATAATCAATGTATCTTAAGTATTATTCACTTGCTTTTCTATACATAAAAAATGTCTTTATAAAATACAAAGGCTCATCAACGAGTCATATCATGCTCTTGACCCGAGAAATGCACAATTTCGGTTGTATCTTAGTGAGAGCACGATCATTCCCAGGGGGATTTGATCTAACCTCTTCCATATGGGTTAACATCGTCGAGTTTAAACACGGTAAACAACCCTGGATAGGTTAACAGTCCTTAGTGGACTACACATGATCCCTTCCACACAGGTTCATGAGCGAGCAATGCTCTATAAACAACCTTAGATGGGTTAATAAGTCCTCAGTGGACTTTTGTTGACTCCTCGCATACAAATAATATTATGATGCATAGCCTCAGTCTAGTCAAAGGTCACTGATGATTTATCTCCAAGGTAACCTTCTTANTTTGTTGTATCTTAGTCAGAGAACAATCATTCCCAGGGGAATTTTGATCTAACCTCTTCCATATGGGTTAACATCGTAGAGTTTTTACTCCGGTAAACAACCCTGGATAGGTTAACAGTCCTTAGTGGACTACACATGATCCCTTCCACACAGGTTCATGAGCGAGCAATGCTCTATAAACAACCTCGGATGGGTTAATAAGTCTTCAGTGGACTTTAATTGGCTCCTCTCATACAAAATAACATCATCAAGTAATATTATGATGCATAGCCTCAGTCTAGTCAAAGGTCACTGATGATTTATCTCCAAGGTAACATTCTTATGTGACATTGGACATCCAATGTGTTGCACCACCACGATGCTTCGTCCAACATGTTGTCGTGACGCACTGTCGCAACGTGTCATCAAGCCGCAACACATCGCCGCGACGTACCACCATAACGCGTCGCGTCGCTGCAATTCTTCCCCGCAATGCGTCGTGTCGCCGTAACAACCTGCGGCAACGCTTTGCCGCAACGAGAAAGAAGATCCCGTTGCTTGCCTGCTATGCAGGACCGAGACGACTTTCCTCTTCGCCGCAACGAGAAAGAATATCTCGTTGCTTGCCTGCTACGCAGGACGGGGACGACTTTCCTCTTCGCCGCAACGAGAAAGAAGATCCCGTTGCTTGCCTGCTACGCAGGATGGGGACGACTTTCCTCTTCGCCGCAACACTTTGCCGCGACTCTTCACCGCAAATCTGCACAGCAAGACTTCGCCGCAAATTTGCACCGTAACACTTCGCGCGCAAATCTGCACCGCAACACTTTGCTGCAACTCTTCGCCGGAACTCTGCACCGCAACGTTCCGCTTCGCCGCAACTCTTCTTCGTAACTTTTCTCTGCAACCCTTCGCCTCGTCACAACTCTCTGCCTCGCCGCTGCAACTATTCCGCTTCGCCGCAACTCTTCTCCACAACACTTTGCTCCGCTGCAACTACTCTCCGCAATGCCGGATAATTTTCTTCTCCTCCTCACTTGTGATTTTTCCCCTCATCCAATGCCTCTATTTATAGGCATGATNCGGATAATTTTTTTCTCCTCCTCACTTGTGATTTTTCCCCTCATCCAATGCCTCTATTTATAGGCATGATATGAGGCATAACATTAAATACACACTATTAAAAAAATACATATAATAATAATAAAAATAACTTTTCATTTCATATTCCTTTTACTTTGGCCTTTCAAATTCTGCTTTTATTGCTCAAATTATAAAAAATAAAAAATAAAACTTTTCATTTCATTTTTCTTTTACTTTGGCCTTTCAAATTCTGCTTATATTGCTCAAATTATAAAAAATAAAAAATAAAACTTTTCATTTCATATTCATTTTACTTTGGCCTTTTAAATTCTGCTTTTATAGCTCAAATTATAAAAAAAAAAATAGAACTTTTCATTTCATTTTCCATTTAATTTGACTTTTCAAATTCTACCGTTTTAATTTTAAAAATCTGCATGAATTTTTTTTGCTCAAATTCTTCTTTAACCATTCAAATTCCTGCTTTAATTAATCCTCCGTAACCCGCTTCAAATTCCTCTCTTGGCCCGTCGGGTCTCGCATGACCCACTGGGTCACGTATGGGTCGCGGGTTCTGGATCCACGGGTCAGGTTTTGAGCTGGTAAAAAAGATATTTATTTTTGTTTTTGGTGGGATTTGAACCCCCACCACTTATGAATGACAAAAGACACTCATCAACTGAGCTATACTCAAATTCTTTATTTATAAAGGATAAACAACACTCTTATATTCATACAAATGATAATAAATTATTTATACTTTTTTATGACTTATAAAATGAAAAGTTTATACATCTTGATATTTTCGGACGAAGAAATTAAACTCGCCCGAAAATAGGGGGGCAACTGATACGCCACCAACAAATTATCATAATCCAGCACGAATCTCGATGCAATATTTTGAGCACGAACATTTAAACTTCGATTACGAGTCATCCGGAACTCCGATTTCAGCAAAATTATAGTCAAACTGATAGGCTCGATGAAACGGACCTAATGATATAAAAGTTAGTCAAATCCGAGTCAAATCAGGCTCGGATCNTCACCCTGATGAAAGAGTGTGTTAGATTTATAATTAGCAATGTTTTCAGTGCTATGTATGTAATCGCCCCAAGAAAAAATTGAATTGAAAGGCTGCGTTTTAAGAGCAACCCTCTCCATTACTCGAATAATTATTTAACAGGGAAATTTACATCCATACCACATAATTCCTATGAATTTACATTTTCCCTAACCTAAAATTTCATCTTTATATTTATTGCACTTTAATGTCATAAACTTAAGTATACACATGTGTATTTTGCTTTTAGAAAGTTTGCAATGCTGGGATTTTTTGATGTGATTAAGGGTCCGTTTGGTGCAGCTTATTTGGTGCGGTGGCGTTTTGAAAACACACTTGACATGTTTGGGTAAACTGCATTTTGATAGCTTATACGTTTTGAAAATGCTGAAAACAGCACTTTCACTTCGCACCTACCTAGGTGCGGTGACAACTTTCTAGCAGCGGTCTAACTTTTTCAAAAAAATAAAAATTTGTAATAATCACGACACTAAGTTTATCAATAGATTATTTTTAATCAGCTTATTAGCATATTATTCAAAAAGCTGCAGCTGCCCCAAACAAATCCTAAAGACTTGAGTGTTATTTTTGTAAATATGAAAGATTAGCAGTTACATATGTAACTAAACAGAAATTGCGGGGTATTTATGTAAATGATCCCATTTAGTATTTGCATTGTCCATTTGGATGCGACCTCCTTACTCTCAAGCTAAAGCTAGGCGTACCTCATCAATCATAATCATAATTAAGAGAAAAATTATAATAATTAAACAAAAATTACTTTTTTATATTATTAAATAATATTCAAATTATTTTAAGATGAATTATAATGTCTTATTGTTGTATGTCAAAACTGTATAATAATAATGTATTTATACCTTAGTGCTTCATAAGAACAAAACTCAGTGTTGACCTAGCGTCATATGCCGGCAACCTTATATGACCGTTCATTTCAACCATCAACGGCAGGTGTTGTAGGTTGACCAAATCAAAAATCAACCTTCCTCCTCCCCCAATAAACCCATTGAAACTCCACCTCCTTTTAGGTTGAAGCATTCCAATCCCTCCGTCTATATATACTCTTTCCTTCACCATCATCTCACCACAAGAGCTCTCAGGCCTTCAGCTTCTAACATCAACCAACATTGAAGCTTGAAACTTCCTTCTCTTCCAGCATAAAATGGCATCTCAGTCGATCATCGCCAGCCACCGCGAGGGTGCTGAGATCTTCCAAGGCGATGCCATCTGCAAGGAAAACTCCATCAAATTGCTAGAGGAGCTCTGCCTTCCAAAGGGTCTGTTTCCCCTTGAAGATATCGAGGAATTCGGCTATAACCGTGCTTCCGGCTTCATCTGGCTGATTCAGAAGAAGAAGAAGGATCATGTGTTCAAGCAGATCAAGAGAGCCGTGTCTTATGCTCCGGAAGTTACTGCCTTTGTTGAGAAGTATAAGTTGAAGAAGATGACTGGTGTTAAGACGAAGGAGCTCTTGCTATGGCTCTCTGTTGTGGAAGTCTATTTCGAGACCCCCACATCTGAAAAACTCACCTTCAAGACAGGCACTGGCCTCTCTGATAGCTTTCCGGCTTCCGCCTTTGAGTTGGAGTAGTCCCATGGAAACGAAAACGCACAAAAAAAGCTTTGATATCAAGCTTCACAAGAGTGTTTTATCAAACATTTAATGATTTCTGATCATATCTGTGTGTTTTTGGCTTTTCATTGAATAAGGTCAAGTCAGTTTCAACAATTTGTCAAATTGAAAAAAGGTCAATTTTATCTAGCTCTTTATTTTGAGTTCATGGGATACTCTTCATTATGATGTTTCAGATCTCCTGATAAGTATTATTAGCTAAAATATGATAATATCTTAAACAACTGTCAAAAAGAAAATATACAAGTATAAATTACTTTTGCTCAGCACCACTGAACTATTGAATTCGACCAAAACAATTGGTGGTTCTGTCTTCTGGTTCTCTTTAGTACAATATAATAAATATTGAACAAAAGAATGCAAAATATGTGTAATAGATTTATTACCTTCCAAGAAGAGATCAGTTTATGCCATGCTGAATGCTGAATGCTGAATGCTCTTCCTTCACACAACTATACTGTACAGAGATGCACTCCAAGTACTGTTAATTAGCTCTACGTAATTCCCTCATTCCCCATGACTTCATGCATTAATACACAAAAGCTCAGCTATGGTGGAATTTACATGACTCAAATTCTGAATCTACTGGCTTTAAATTAATTGGGATTCAATACTACTTTGTGGTGACTAACTGTCGTCATCCGAATTCGCTGGTGGATTTGGCACATATCTATGGAGGACAGGCAGTGATGAACTCGCGGGTAAGCGGAAAGCTTTTGCAGAACCCATCACTGTGTTCTCATGCAATCTTTTTACATCCTTGCAAACATGATCAAGAACTGCTAGGAAGTCCCTCACCACCATGAATATCCTCAACGGATGAGCTTCTTCCTTCGCTGCATCCCCATGGAAGTATTCAGTCACCTCTTTCACTCTAAGCAGTGCCCTCTTCTCCTCAGACTTAACCAGACCAATCTCATGTTCACCATTTTGTAGAAAGGTCCTCATGCTCTCAAAAAACATTTGACCTTGTTCACACGACGCGCCGAGCTGTAACACTGATCTTATCTTTTGAAGCCCCAGCTCTAGCTTAGACAGGTAACTATTGAGTACATCTGTGTCCATTCCAGCAGCCTTCTTGACATTACCAAGCTCATTGCTTAGGCCTGCAATGACTTTCAGGCCCTTCTTCTTGAAGTCCTCTTCCATGTTTTTGCTGGGTTGATTTTCTATTGAAGCTTCAGAAGCTGATCCCTCCGAGCGAATGATCTCCTGTACAACAAAGTGCAGGACAGTAGTCTTCCCATCAGTCCCTTTAACATCTGCCAACTTCAACAGGGCGTCAAGCTTGAAGGCTTTGGCCTCACCATGGTTAGTGCCAACATTCATACGGTTTCCAGTTCTGAGAACAGCTTCAAGCAGCTTAAAAAACAGCCTACTACTTCTTAGATCCTCACACGCAGCCTGGACAAATAAAAGGAACAAATCATTTATCAATATAAAGGCACAAATGCAGGTAGAATTTTCAGTGCTCACCTTAAGGTTTTCTATGAAAAGTTTTAATTTAGATTATAACATGTTGATTGTGAGAATGGATTTCATGCACTTTTACCTCAAGAGTTCCGAAAGATGTCCTCAGATAGTTTACTTCTGTTTCAAAATTGGATTTGTAAAGCATCGCATCGACTCTTTTGAAAGCAAATGGTATGTCAAGAACACCCTTTAAAAACCGCTCTGCAGGTCCTAGTTTTGATACATCGCCATTGTAGTCCCTAAGCTTTAGCTCTTCTTCCTTGGTGGGAGCCATCTTGACTAAGGTTTCAAAAAGCTCAGCCCCTAGGCCTTCAGTATTTCCTACAAAAACAATGTAAAACATTTCAGAATTGGAGAAATTTACATGGAATAACATAGGCTAAAGTTTGAGAGTTGTAAATATATAGCATAAACTGGTCTTTATATAGATAGTTTGCTCAAAATCGAACAACTTTGGAATACTAATAATAGTGGCATTTGACGAAATATAAGTTTAAGAGCGTTCAATGTTAATACAAAAATTATGTCTATCTACAGATTTAAGAGTGTCTGAGCAAAACAACAGAACATTGGCCAGATTGATGACCTATATCAATCCAAAGCCGATTGGGGTGATACAAATGCATTGAAAATGTTGCTTGGCTCGGTGCCTCTGGTTGCTTCGCAGCCCTGCTACCGGCCGCTGCTATCCGCCCACTACCTGCTGTTATAAATGGCCATTGCTACCTGACTCAAGTATTTGAAATACTATGCAAGTAATCAAATACAAAAAAGAAACTCCTAATGTGTTTATTATTATTATTATTATTATTATTTTTTAATGAATAACCAAATACTAGCACGGTATTACAAATACATAATTTCATTTTACATTGCATGCTTCGGAATTCCAAATACTTCACAAACAAACAACCCCATAAGGCAAAATAATAAAATTTTAATCTCCATTATACTCCAAGATCAAGCTCGGCATAACGCGGGTCTCCAAAACTCGATGTAGCAGGTTCGAGCAATCCTTCTTTCTTTTATCACTTAAGAACCGTGCGAGGTTAAAGTCTCGTGCACGGTTTTGAATGAGATAAAGAAGTGAGGAATCCTCTTTTCGACTCTGACTCTTCGCACTCCAGTAGCTTTTTTTCATGTCATAAGTCTGAAGAAAGCAGCAATCAATAGGATTTTCCGAATCCTCCTTTCCCGAAAGGAAGAACGTGAATTTCTTTTTCCTTTCCACAAGGACCAGGAGATTGGATCCAGCCATCATTAATTGGAAAAAAAAAGACAGAATTCTTTGACTTCATATTTTCACGATTATTGGTTGCATTTCACAACTCCACCAGAAATTCCCTCCGCCCCTACTGTACTCCAGCTTGATAGTTTCCACCGTCTGTCCAAGTTTGAGCCCTGAGATTAACAACGGACTTGAAAAGCCCTACAACTTACGAAATAGATTAATTTAAAGCAAAGTGAGCCTACCTAAGTTATAGCATACATCGAACATGAATAATCTAACCTTCACTATTGTCTATTCTATACTAATCATGCTGTGTGCTCTTCTCTAAATTATTGGATTCATATCCCTCTCGTTTTTGACTTTTTTTTTTTTTAACTCATCCTTATTATCTTTAAGACTTAGAACTATGGTCTTCCACTTGCATTTGATCAACCTGTTCAAATTCTAGGTGTTTATTCCAACTCTTGATTCTATTTTCAAGTCATATCAAATGAAGTTATCATACAAAATTAACTCATCTTTAGTATTTAAACCACTATGAGCCATCTGTTAATCTTCAAATTAAACAGTCAAAAAGGCATAAACCTTTGAAGTTGAGACACCTAACTCAAAGTAGTTCTATCCAGTGTACAATGTACCATGGTATACTCCTACTATTAACATCACTATTGTATTATCATGTTTCAAAAAATGCCTTGCATCATGTTCTCTCAAATATCAAAAGATTTATTTAACAAACTCACATGTGGCTTTAGTAGATTTGTCGTGTACCTACTTATAACTCCCACTATATATGTTATGTCAAAGTCAGAATAAATCATACAAAATATAAGACAACCAACTATCAAGGCATATGAGATTATGACATGCATCTATGTTCGTCTGTCTCCAAGAACTGATAAAATGTCTTGCAGAGAATTATTAATAAATTTTGCATTTTGAATCCTAATCTATTTAAGGCCATTTGAGTGTAACTTGCTTGCGTCACATCAATATAATGGCTCTCTTATTATGAGCAATCTTCATCTCATGAATTAGTTTTATAGCTCTTAAATTCTTCATTACACACTATTATAATTCATGCTTTAATTTAATCACTTCCTATATGCTAGCTGCTGCCCTAAGCATATCATTTATATACACTGTGAAATCAATATAAGAATCATTAAATCTCTTAAAATTTGTCAATTTCAACATGTATACCCGTCGGATCACAAAAACCAAAACATTTTCCACCACATCAAAGTTTTCAGAAGTCATGGCATTTAATATGTGTCCAAACATCAATCAAACTATTGTCGACTTCAAGCTACTATTTTGGTCTACCTCGATCATGACCGCTGCTCTACTAGTTCCAATAGGATCCTTCTCCCTTTCCATTGGAGAGCGATGTGATCGAAGGCCTTCACCCTCTTCTTTTCTCTTGCATCAATTCAAGTTTCGTTCTGACTCTATGATTGGACTACATTGCTTTTCTTTTAGCAGTTGCATGGAGTTTCTAGATAGGTTCTATTCAAGATGAAATTGAGAGTGAAAAATGTATGTATTCTTCATTTTGAATTTCTATTTTTAAAGTTTGAAATGAAGAGGAAGCGCTTAAATCTAATTGTCCATATATCAAGGGAACAAATCATAGCAACATCAAACAAATTTCATTAATCTCGAAGGCCAACTGAACACCTCTTAGCTTATAGAAGGGACACCAGACTCAAAACCATTCATGGTCTACCTATCTATCCTAGCCACTCGTATGAAGCCAAATGGTTCTTCCGGTCCACCCATCCTAATTTGTCAACCACCATGTTGCCCATCTCTNTAACTTGTTGATGCCACATTTGGACATCAGATGCTAAGCTTTATGGATACATACTCAGGATACAATCAAATAAAGATGAACCCAATGGACGAGCAGGCCAACTCTTTTCAAACAGATAAGGGCTTATACTGTTATCAGGTCATGCCATTCGGGTTAAAAAATG